>JAQQSV010006432.1:0-14277 GCA_028646515.1 Pseudochirops corinnae
GAGAGAGAGGGAGGGAGGGAGGGAGGGAGAGAGATAGACAGACAGAGAGAAGAGGGAGAAAGAGAGAGAGAGGGAGGGAGGGAAAGAGACAGAGAGGGAAAGGGAGGGAGAGAGAGAGAGAGACAGAGAGAGAGAGAGACAGAGAGAGAGAGAGAGAGAGAGAGAGGGAGAGAGAGAGAGGGAGGGAGAGAGAGGGAGGGAGAGAGAGGGGGGAGAGGGAGAGAGATTCCCTGAAAGATTCAAGAGTGCCCACAAATGCTTTTATAAGCAGGCACTAATGTTTAACTGATGACAGGAAGTCAAAGGAAAAATCAAGTTTAAAATTGGTAAACAAATAGCCCCAGCCAAGTTCCCTTCCTGCTCTTTCCTTGGGTCACTTTTGGCCACTACTCCCTTGGCTATTTCTCCTCCAAGGATTAGGCCTCCAAGATCCACTACCTTTCCTTTTTTCCTCATTAATTGTCCCCTCCTGCTATAGAAGATCATATACATAAGCAGTTACCACGACAAAGTTTTGAACTCCTGTGGTACATGTTATAGGAGCAATAAGGAAGGTACAGGTTCACAGTCTCCTGTTACTCAGGTTGGTTTCCAGAGCTTAAAGTATTAAATAGTCTTTTTCGGGCATTCCTTGCTTTATTCCCATACCTTTACCTAGGCTGGTCCCACTTCTTGAATCCCAGAATTGTAGAAAATTAGAGAAGGAAGAACATTTACAGAGTAGTTAGTCCAAATCCTCTTTTTACAGAAGGTGAGCAAGCAAATGACCCCACCAAAGCCACACAATTAGTTCTATCCCCAACCCTTGGCAGCATTTTTTCCTTTCTTGCTAAGTCATCCCTGGCTCCACTTTCAATCCAGTCTTAATTCTCTCAGTTCCTTCTGCTCATGAGCAAGTCTGTCTTTGATAGAGGTCTCATTTCTCAAATATATAGAGAACTGAGCCAAATTTACAAGAATACAAGCCATTCCCCAATTGATAAGTGGTCCAAGGATGTGAACAGGCAACTTTCAGACAGAAAAATCAAAGCTATCTGTAGTTATATGAAAAAATATTCTAAATCACTATTGATTAGAGAAATGCAAATTAAAACAACTTTAAAGTACCTCCTCACATCTACCAGATTGGCTAATATGTCAGAAAAGGAAAATGATAAATGTTGGAGGAGATGTGAGAAAATTGGGACACTAACGCAGTGTTGGTGGAGTTGTGAATTGATCCAATCGTTGCAGAAAACAATTTGGAACTATACCCAAAGGGCTATAAAAATTGTGCATACTGACCTAGCAATACCACTACTAGCTCTGTATCCCAAAGAGATTTTTTTTTAAAGGGTAAAGCATCTATTTGTGTAAAAATATTTGTAGCCATTTTTTTTGTGTGGGAGTAAAGAGTTGGAAATTGAGGATGTCCATCAATTGGAGAATGACTGAACAAGTTGTATGATTGTAATGGAATACTATTGTGCTCTAAGAAATGATAAGCAGAATGATTTCAGAAAAACCTGGAAAGACTTACACAAACTAATGTAAAGTGAAGTGAGCAGAACCAGGAGAACATTGTACATAGTAACAGCAATATTATATGATGAATAACTGTGAATGACTTAGCTATTCTCAGAAACACAATGATGCAAGGCAATTCTAAAGGACTTGTGATGAAAAAATGCTATCCACCTCCAGAGAAAGAACTGATGTCTGAATACAGACTGAAGCATAGTATTTTTCACTTTCTTCATTTTTTCATATCTTTTGGTCTTTTTTTCTTTCATAATGTGACTAAGATGGAAATATATTTCACATGATTGCATATGTATAAACTGTATCAAATTGATTACCATCTCAGAGAGGGAGGGACAGAATTTGGAACTCAAAATTAAAAAAAATGAATGGTAAAAATTGTTTTTACATGTAATTGGGAAAAATAAAATATTACTTTAAAAGCCCCAAGAGCTTGTCTGTTCTCCCCAAGTGTCCCCTCTGTTTTAGAATAATAATAATAGTTCATAGTCTTCATATGAGCTAAAGCTCATTTAGATAGAACCCTATGGCAAACATATGGGAAGACATAAGCAAGAAAATCACAGAATTGGCATGGATGAATGAAATGTCATCTCCCATTGGAATACTGGAGTATAATCCATGATTCTCATTTTTATAGCACTTTAAGGTTTATAGGCACTGTTCTTATAACAATGGAAAAATTGAGCCTCAGAGAAAAGACACTGTGTGGAAAAGAACATTGTCTTTGGTTCAAATCCTGCCTCTATCACTTAGTTCCTGTGTTATCTTGGACAAGTCACTTAATTTCTCTGGGCTTCAGTTCCTTCACCTATAAAACAAGGCGGTTGTACCAGATGTACTCCCAATACAAAATCTATGATTGCTTGTCCAAAGTCTTATAGATAAGTAGTGGCAGAACTAGAATTCAATGTAGGTCTTCTCTCTCTGAGTACAATATTTTCCTTATTTTTCTACATTGCCTTTAAATATATATACATACAAAAATATTTAAAGTAGCTCCTTTTTTTTAAGCAAACAGCTAGAAACTGAGGTGTTGAATGAATTGTGGCACATGAATGTATTGGGATATGACTGGGCCTTACGGAATGACAAAAGAGATAATTTCAGAGGAACCTAGGAAGATCTATTTGAACAGATGCAGAATGAAGTGAGTAGCACCAGGAGAATGATTTATACAATAACGATATTGTTAGAACAAACAACTTTTTAAGGACTTCAGACTTGTGACCGGTACAATGATCAACCCTGATTTTAGAGGACCAGCGATGTAGCCTGTTGTCTGACAGAGAAATAATGAACCAGAGGTTCAAAATGAGATGGACAATTTTTGGTCATAGTAAATATCAGTATCCGTTTTGTTTAGTTACAATTACTTGTTCCAAGGACTGTGTTTTTCTTTTTCTTTTTTTTTACTTGGGAAGAGAATTTGGAGAAGAATAAAAAACCAGAGATAGCATTTTTTTTAAAAAAGAGAGAGAAAAAAAGAAGAAAGGAGGGCCATCGAAACAGTTTTTTAAATGGACAGAAGAGAACAGATGGCAACTCAGAAGCAAACATAATCAGGACAGCTTTGAAAGTAACATGTTGAATTTTTACATACTTTTTTTTTAAAGCAAGCTATATATATCATAGAATTCTGGTTTCATGTATAATCCTCTTTTTCTCTTTTAATTTGTCAATAAGCGTTTATTAAGCACCTACTATATAAAAAGACAGACAAAAGACAATTCTTGATCTCAAGGAGCTCACAGTCCAATAGAGATGGCAACATGTAAAGAGTCACATACAAACAAGGTGCATACAGGATAAATTGTAGATCCCAAATAGAGGGGGAGGCACTTGTATTGAGACAGATTGGGAAAGGGAAGAAGTTGTTGTAGAAAGTGGGATGTTAGCTGAGGTGAAGGAAGTCAGGGAAGTGAGGAGTCAGATTTCAGGAAGGAGAGATTTCCAGACAAGGGGAATAGACAATGAAAATGTAGGCAACTGGGAGATGGAGTAGCCTGTTTGAGGTTAGGGATAGATAAGTAGATTTGAGAATCATCAGCATAGACACAATAATTAATCCATAGGAGCTAATCAGATCACCAAGTGAAACAGTATATATATATAGAGAGAAGGGAGACCAGGGCATAACCCCGAGAACACCTATCTACAACAAGGCCAAGGATATTGGATTGAAGAATATGTAGAGCTAAGTAAGGTGTAAGGAGACTGGAAAAGTAGTAGAAGATATGAAGGGCTTTGAACATCAGACAGAGGATTTTACATTTGATTCTGGAAATGATAGGGGAGCCCTAGAATTTAGTAAGTAGGAGGCAATGTGTTCAGAATGGCATTTTGGAAAAATCACTTTGACTGCTGAATGAAGGATGGACAGGAAAGGAAAATACTTGAAGCAGGGTGAGTCACCAGCAGGCTATTACAATAGTCCAGGTGTGAAGTGACAAGGGTCTGCACTGAGGTGATGGTGGTGTCAGGGGAGAGAAAGGGGAATACATATGAGAGACGTTGTAAAGGTAAAACCAACTGTGCTTGGCAACAGATGGGGAATAAGAGAGAGTGAGAAATTAAGAATGACACCATAATCACTCTGGCTCTCACTGACTGGGCAATGGTAAGTCCCAGCCCAAGACTCGCTCGCTCATTGTTTGGGTTCTGATGGCTCAGAGTGAGTGTAAATAGCAGCTGTATCTATTCTGGCCAGAAACTCTGAGGGTCTTCCCCTCCCAGGCTGATTCTTTTGTGAAAACAAACTAGGCCATCTTTTGCCTCAAATCTTACCTAGTCTTTAATTATTGAACTGGCACTGCCTCAGATAAACTGAGACCTGGGAAAGACCTTAGCTTAAAAAGACCGTGGTCTCTCACTACAGCTGGTATCATTACCAGGAGTCTTGATCTACCGGCCTATGTCTTGCCACTGATTCTGATGGCTCTGGAGGAGAGAGTGAGGCTGATTACTTTGCACAGATCTCCCTCAATTAAATCCAATTCACTTGCAAGTGGAGACATCACCCTCCTCCTCTCCTTGGTCTCTCTGAATGAAAGACAAACAATAACAATTTTGTAGCCTGGGTGATTAGGAGGAAGGTGGTAGCCTTAACAGTAATAGGGAAATTCGAAAGAGAGGAGGATTTGGGGGGAAAGATAACAAATTCCATTTTAGACATATTGAGTTTAAAATATCTACAAGACATCCAGTTTAAGATGTTTCAAAGTCTGCTGAAGATGAGAGGCCAGAAGTGAGGAAAGAGGTTGGTGACAGATAAGTAGGTTTGATAATTATCAGTATAGAGACAATAATCAATCCATGGGAGTTCAGCAGATCACATATAGTATAGAGAAGAGGCACAGGACAGAACTCTGAGAACTCCTACCATTATCTGACACCACCTGGATGAAGATCAAGCAAAGGAGACTGAGGAGCAGTCAGAGAGGTAGGAGGAAAACCAGAATGATGTCACAGAAAACAAAAGAGAGAACATAGTATCAAGAAAAGGGTGATTGACCATGACAAAGGTTTTGCATATGGAAGTGTTCTTTTTATTTTTTTTGATTCAACTTTTTTTGTTTAAGTATAGAATAAAAAAAAATTAAATAAATTTTCTCCTCATCACAGTTCACACAGCTTCCTTGTTTTCTGTTCTTCGTATATGGAAATGATTGCATGTGTTGATTTTTGTCAAATTCATAATAATAAAGAAGAAAACTTAATTTAAAAATTCCCCATAAAAATTTAAAGCCTCCAATTAAAAAATAAAATAAAATTTCTTTCCTCGTAACTACTCAAAAGCCAAGTTTGGCAGCATCTCCTAGCCTCTGCCCACAGAATCTCTTCCTCTCCTGGGTGTGTAGCTCTTGGGTCATCTCCCATGAACCTTTCCTTCTCTGACACCATTTCAGCTGCTTTCCTAGGCTGATCCACTCACTTCATCCATTCTTCTCTCTCTCTCCAAGCCCTCCCAAGCTCTACTTGACAAGCTCCACTTGTTTCATTTTTTTTAAAAGGAAGGACTATTAATGCATCCATTGCTTAATGTTTCAGAACTATCATTTCTTCTTAGAATTCTCAGTCAATTTTCCAGAGAATTCTGAGAAATAAGCATCCAGTGCTTATTTCAATGATAAGTCAAGGTAATCCATGTACTTTTCTTTTGGGTAAAAACTAATTTATGAGCAATTTTTAGTGCCCATTACAGGAACTGAAGCAAGACAGACTACCACACCCACACTGATAATTTTTTATTCATAAGAAACCATGGTGAAATTCATAAAAATATTCATTAAAAAATGTAAGTTCTGTGAGGGAAGGGATCTAACTGTATACTTCCTTCTATCCCCCCCATAGCCCATAGGACAGTACTTTGTCTACAATAAACACTCTGTAAGTATCTGTTGATGCAATTTGATTTAATTCCATTTTTTCCCTTCCCTAAGGCAAAATTTTGTTTCATAATTTGTGAAATTTCATTCAATTGTGAGTTTCATAATAACATTCAATTGTGAGTTTCATAATTTGTGAAATGAGAAGCTTGCACTAAATGATCTCCAATTCCGATGTTCAATTGTTTAGTAATAACTAAAGCACACACACATATACACATTTTTGTACGTGTATCCATATACGCACACATATATGTACATGTGTATGTTAACAAGCATTTATGAAGTCCCTATTATGTGCCAGGTCTCTGTGCTAGGTACTAGGAGACAAATATAAAGAACCAATTAGCTCCTTTTCTCAAAGGGCTAACACTCTAACAAGGGTGACAGTAAATAGATGAATAGGTATATACAGAAGACATACAAAATAATACAAGATAATTGGTTAAATTCGTTAAAAGGTAGTTTGGGGAAGGAGCCCTATCGGTTGGGGGCATGCCCTAATTTTATATACATCATTTCGTTTGAAACTCACAACTTTTCAAGATAGGTAGAGCAGATATTATTATGCCCATTTCATAGATCAGAGAAGGGAAGTTTAGAGAGATTGACCAATTTGCCCAGCTAGCAAGCAACAGCGCTCAAGCTTCCACATTTATATTTTATTGCATCCATCCAACCTATCAGGGCCCCATTCATTCCACATATATTTTCGGAGAAAGGTATTTTTACCACAAGTCTGTCTATATTGCTAACACTTCTTGGTTAAAAAAAAAAATTCAATCATCCTACTAGCTTCCCACTATAAGCCACATCCAAATGAGAGGTTTGCCCTCCCAGGGGTAGAATTAGCTCCCCAGTTTAGCAAGCTCTCTTTCCGGTTGGAGTCAGGCCTAAATGAAAGGTTTCTTTTAGCCTATGGGTCAGCCATCAGTCAACAGAGACAACACTCTGCAAGATATTCACCAAAGGCAGAGGGACAGACACTGCCCCTTCCTTTGGGAAATATTCAGGTGCGGCAGGTTATCCCCGAGAGCAGCTCCTTGGGAAGCTGGGGGACATAGGGGAGAGAACATGGGACTGAGAAGTAGAGGCCCCCAAGGCCAATCCCTACTTTGTCACCTGTTATCTGTGAGGCCAAGGAATTTCTTATCTAAACCTTGGATCTCTCTTAGTGTTGTTGTTCAGTCATATCCAACTCTTTGTGACCCCAAGGCCCTTCTGTCCTTCACTCTCTCTTGAAGTCTGTCCAAGCTCGTGTGCATTGCTTCTATGATGCCATCTATCCATCTCACCCTCTGCCACCTTCTTCTCCTTTTACCTTCTATCTTTCCTAATATCAGGGTCTTTTTCAATGAGTACCATCTTCTCATATGGCCAGAGTATTTAAGCTTTTCTCTTAGTACCTAACATTTAATCCTTTCTGATTTTCATCTATAAATTGGGTATAAAAATACATGTTTCCTTGAGTTTCTTGTGAGACTGAAAGAATATAATGCACTAGAAAACATGCTTTATGAAATGCTATGTTAGTAATAGTTCAGATATTAATAACAGCATTTATTTTACACTTTTAAGACTTGCAAAGTACTTTATATATATTATCCCAGTCAATAAACATTTATGAAACACCTACCTTGTTCCAGGCACTGTGATGAGCAATGGATAAATGAATAGGAAAAAGAAAGACAGTCCCTACCCTCAAAGAGCTTACAATCTAATCTGAGAAGACAATGGACAAAAGGAAGCTGAAAAGGGTGAGGGGACAGGGGAAGAAAGTGACCTGAGAGGAAGACATAATTGAGTCCATTCTAAAGGATGTAGCTGCATAGGAAATGAAGGGATGGTAGGTCTGATAGCCCTCTTTCAATCCAGTCTTTGGGAGGAATTCTTTGTTCTACCCAAGGGCCCTCTAATCATAGGTACTGAGGGTCTTGATGAGATGTGAGTACCAAATCTGATGAAATCTTTTAGGGTAATGAGTTTCCTGATGATGAGATTCTTGGGGGCATGAGAAAATCCAAAGGAGTGCAATCTGATCCTTACAACAGTCCTGTAAGACAGCTGCTATTATTATCCCATTTTATAGATGAGAAACTGAGAAAGGGAGAGGTTAAGTGTCTTACCCAGGGTTACACAACTAGTGAGTGTCTGTGGCAAGATTCAAACTCAGGTTTACCTGATGTCAGGTTCAACAGTGGCTCTATTGCACCAATTAGCTGCCTCGATGTTGCTTAAGATTTTACTGAGGACTTTCAACAACAGTGCTGTGAGGAATCCAGTAGAATTATTATTATTATCATCCCCATTTTACAGATGAGGAAACTGAGGCCCAGAAAGTTGCAGTCACATGCCAGGGGATCACTGAAAAGGCACTGCTTTTGGAGTCAAAGGTCCTAGATTCAAATCTTGACTGTTACTCAATACCTATAGAGGCTTAGACAAATTCCATGATCTCTCTGGCCTTCAATTTCTTCATCTGTAGAATGAAAATGTTGCTTGTCGAGGACCTTTTTGACTCTAAATCCCATGATCCCAGACTCAGTAGAATTAAAATTTAAACAGAGGTCTTCTGACTCAAAGTCCACTGCTCCATCTGGGACACCAGACTGTCATATAAGGGAATGTAAGTGATTAGCTTCACTGTAGTTTCTCTGCCATTCAGGGATGGCCAATGAAGGGCAAATTTTATTTCCTGCTCTTAGATCCTGGTTCAAGGTCAAGCCTTAGTTTATGGACACCTCAGTGAGACCAATTTTTACACTTCCTTCTATTTCAATGGATGAAACAAGAAGCTTCCAAGTCTATACCCAGGTGAATAGTTTAGCAGACATAGTATTTTCATCCTGTATCCTAGGGGATCCTTTTGGTGGGTGAGAGAAATAAGAATGGCATAGAAAGGTGGTGGGAGCGGTAACTTTTCTCCTAAGAAATGTCATGTTATTGATTTTTAAAATTCCTATTTAAAAAAATTATTTTATTTCTTTTATTTCATGCTCTTTTGACCTTCTTTGCCTGGATTTGAATTTTGACTGTCCTACTTACGACTTATGTAACCTTGGGTGGTCACTTAATCTCTCTTTGAGTCAGTTTCCTCATCTGCAAAATGAAAAGGTGGACTGAGATGATTTCTTCCGTCTTTAAATCTATGAAATGTCATTGCAATAAAACTGTTTTTCTTCCTCATTGTGACTGGAATTGACACAAGTGTGAGGCTTTCACCACCTGTGATGAATTATGACATGCTTACTCCATCGCCTAATCCCACTGCATGAATCATCCTTATGCCACACTGAGCTCCTCCAGAAAAGAGAAATCCTTAATGAAAATGGACAAAGTCACCCAAAGAGAAGACAGCAGATGGGAGTTTGCCTTCTATTATTCTGTAGCTATATCATGGATTTGTTCTTAACTCTATTTTCAGATAGAATTATATCCCTGCTTGCTAGACTTGTATTATTTATCCTACCCTCAGGCACCCCTGAAAAGAAGGTGGAGAGAATCAGGGTTCTTTCCTAATTCCTCATTTTTTTCTATCTTTTGGGATATCCTAGCTTGACATATACATTTTACTAGAATGGGGCTTGAGATGTTTAAAAGGTCAGTCAGTATCAGTGTTTTCAGCTTCAGTCAAAGAAAGATTATCTGCTGATTGAATGAGTAGCTCCATCCAAGAAAAAACAGATTTTCATTTTTCATGAAACTTTCTTATGGAAAATCCCAGGATTCCTGAATGTGGAACTGTTAAGATTTAAACTTGCCACATACAAATAATAATATTCACCTAATCCCAGGTTTATTTCTTCTCTAGTTCTAAAAGACTTCAGATTAGCTCATGGTTTTTACTGTTCCCTCCACCTCTAGGCTGCTGGGTAGGAGCCTATTAACAACTGTGAAGTAAGAAGAGGGAGGTGGAGAAGAGTTTGTGTGATAGCATAGACAAAGACAGCAGAAGAGTTTCATTGGGAATTAGTAGGTGCTATGTAAATAATAGATATTATTATTATTTCCTAAGCATCCATAGAGTTTCAAGAACAGGAAAATAGGGATGTTAATAAAATGGGGAAAGGAGTCAGAGAGGAAGATGTTAAGGCCCTTATCATGGACCATTTAAAAGTTGGTACAGATGCAACTCAAGATAGAAAATAGACAGTTCTGTAGCAGAAAATAACAATGTGCCATGCAGGCCTTGTGAAGACTATTGGTACATAGTACTAGTCAACTTCATGAAAGATATGATACTAACTTTATGGGAATGTTCTAAATCCTAGCCAGCTGCCACTCACACTTCTAGCCCAGTGTGATCTTTAAATTCCTTCCTACGTATATAATCCTATGACCCTGTGAATTAGTATCTACTTCAAAAAAGACTTAACAGAAAAGTTATCCAATACAAATGGTAACTCTTTTTTAAACTTGGCAAGTGTCTAGAGCGCCTCACTTTCTCCTTCCTCAGGCTATCAGCCTATGAGGGGGGCCTACAGAAGGGAAGAGAGCAGCTGATAAAACTAAAGGAGTGCAGGAATGTATTGCATAATGCTGCTACTCCATTTCACAAGAATATTGTTAATTCATCATAACCAAATTCTATGATAACATTGTGTAACCCTCCTATAACACTGCTGGGCCTCTCTTCCATTTATGACATTGATAGCAATGTTCCTATGGACTTAACTGCATCCCATAGCATTGCTTCACTTCATATTGAGTTTTTACAGAACTAATTATACAACCAATTATACCAATATGGCTGCCTCCTGCCTCACTCCTATAGCTTTCCTTAAAGTCCAACAAAAATTACCCTCTGCTCCTTATAGCCTTCTCTCCTCTGAGGTACTTATCATGCAATGTCTTAGATTGTTATTACTTGTATAGGCAGCAGGCCTCCCACTTCATCACTCAGCTAAAACTACTCTCTTCAAGATTTCCAAGCATCTCTTAGGTCTTGAATCTAATACCTTTCTTCAGTCCTTCCACTTTGTGACTTTGGAGACCTCACAACCATTTTCTCCTGGATGATCTCTCCTCCCTCAGCTTTCCTGACACTACTCTCCCCTGGTTCTCCTCCTCACTAACTGCTTTTTCAGTAAACTTTGCTTGATCTTCATCCATCTTCATCCTATCCACTGACTATGAGTACCCCCAAAACTCTATTGTGGGTGCTCCTCTCTTTTCTCAATAAACCCCACTCTTGCTGACTCTCTTTCTCCTCCCCTCTCTTAGTTCCCTGTGGGTTCAATTGTCAATACCTGGCACATGACTCTCAGATCTACATGTCAAGACCTAAGCATGAACGTTGTTCCTATATGATCAACTGCCTGCTCCTGAATGTCCCATAGACATCTCAAATTCAACATGAGCAGAACAGAACTCATCTTTCTCCTAAAACCAGAATATAAGTTCTTTGAGGAAAGGAAAATTTTTAAAATTATCTTTGAAGTCCTAGTAACAAGTAGGTTTAATAAATGCTTATTGAACTGAAGTGGATTGGATTGAAAACTACTAGATTATCTGCAGGATGACCCCAAATATCCTTGTCCTAGAATGTTTTCTCACCCTAAAAGCCTTTCCTGCCTCTTGCTCCAGGCAAACTTTTCTGGTCAGCAGCCTGCAAATTCCATTGGAACAAAGACTATGTCTCACCTAAACTTTCTGTATCCCCTAGGACCTACCACAGTGCTCTGCATACTATAGGAGCGCCTTATTGAACAACAGAGATTATTATTCCTGGAAACAAGAGCAAATCCTTCCTCAAGAGCCTTTCCCTGTTTACTACCTTCCTGACTCTTTCCCAGGAGAAGAGATATGGGAAGGACAGGTTTCTTCCTTCATTCCAGCGTACTCCAGGGTTGAACATTTAGGATCATAGATTTAGATCCAAAAGGAAGCCATTTCAATATCTAACTCCCAAGTTTCACTTCCCCATTTTACAAATGAAGACACCAAGGTCCCAAGAGGTTCATTATCTTGCTTGAGGTCACAAAGGCAGTAAATAAGAGAGTGGAGATTTGAACCAGAAGAGCTCTGGCTCTGGAGTCATAGGCCAAGATTAAAATCTCACTTCTAAGACTTACCAGCCCTATGACCTTGGCTGAGCTACTTAGCCTTGCTGGGCCTGAGTTCTCTCATCTGTAAAGTGCGGGCACCGGACTAACTGGTCTCTGAAGTACCTTCCAGCTTTTGATCCATGATCCTATGACTCCTGTGATCTCAAATCCAGTGGGCCTTCCACTCCTAATAACAATTTCTCTTCTCACCTGTCACTCTGCTTCCTCTGTTGTCAGGATTTTTTTTCTGTCCTGTTCCATAAGATGTCTAAGTAAACAAGGATTAATTTGGAAGCAGGAACTTTCACCAGGCTCTTATGCATTGAAATGGATGTCAAAAGTGACTTAATCACCATTGACTTCCAAGGGAGGAAGTTTATCCTGATTCCCTCCAAAGGCAGAATGACTCACATCAGCACCTGTTTGGTCTCCTTAGTAACGGGGCCCTTCGATTTTCCTGCTGTATTTGCATGCTCCTGAGCATGATGAATTGGGCAGGAGGAAGTGGGAGTGGAATACAGAGTGTGCTCTTGGTTTGAAAAACACCTGTGACACTGTTTTCCTGCCACCTTTTATCATTGCCCCAGCCCTGACTTCTGGGCCTGTGATTGATTCTGCAGCAGGCTCAGGCTCAGGCTCAGGTTCAATGTGGAAGGGTAAGTCTAAAAATTTGCTAGCGTCCTCCCTGGAGGATTTTGGAACAACATACAGTGAAATTGATTAGGCTGAAACCTTGGTATTTGGAACATGGATTTATCTTTGCATTTTAGAGACATGTCTCTCACTACATTAACCCTGACTGCAATTAGAGCCAGAAAATACAGCCTGCAGCCAAAAAAGAGAAGAAAATGGAGGCTGAAATAAATGAAAGCTCTTCTGTAGCCTAACAGCCCCCAAACAGCATTCCAAGGCTGGTTAAGAACAGCATAGCTGTCTGTCATCTACTTGTCTTGGGAAGCATTCCTTCCAATGCACAGGGGAAGAAGGGAACTGTCTTTCTCAACTCCGTGACTTGCAAAGGCAAAGCCAGAAATCTTCCTGAAAAGAATGCTGCCCTAGTTTTACATGTATCCAGCATGGATGTGACTGTAATCAAAGCATATTATGAAGGACAAGATAAGAAGCTGGTAGAATTAGTGGAAAACTCCAGCCTTCCTTATTCTTAGTGCCTTCCCTCTGAGACTACTCCCAGTTTATCCTATATACGTCCTGTTTGTATATAATTGCTCCTTTAGGGCAGAAGCTGTCTTTTACCTTTCTTTGGATGCCCAACACTTAGTATAGTGCTTAGTACATAGTAGGTCCTTAATAAATACTAGTCAACCAGCTGAATGACTCACAGGCCCAGCTTAATGTCCCTTCTCCCTGAGCCTTGCTGACACCGCTCTCTCCCTTCTCTAGACTGTTACTGCATTTATAGGCCATATGTCACAGATTAACATTTAATGTTATTTATCAATTCCAGAATATTAATTCAATTCAACAAAGAGTTAAGAAATGCCTACTACAAGCAAGTCATGTGCTAGGCTTTGGCCATCTGGAGACAAAAACGAAACAATCCTTGCCCTCAAAGAACTGACATTTTATTTATGGGTGGAGGTCAGGATTACATTACATATACATATAAGTATAATATGAGGTGAATTGAGGAGGATAAAGTACTAATGAACAGAAGGGTTAGGGAAAGCTTTGGAATAGGGGGTCACCTGATTTGAGTATTATCTTAAAGCAAAAGAAGGATTCTGAGAAGTAGAGATGAAGAGGGGGTGCATTTCAGGTATAACTAGAGTTGATTGGTTCTGTCACTCTCATGTTAATGCTTGGTTGCCTGTGACTGGATCTGTCTCCAAGATTGGTGACCAAAAGTAAAGGGCAACTCTTTCCAAAAGAGCTGCATTTTGTCCCGTGGTACATAAAATTAAACTGAAATGTCTACCTTGGCCTTTTTACAGTCTCTCTCCCCTCAGCTTCTAGAAACAGATGAATCAGATGGCAAAGATGGAGGGAATTCTCCTCTCCTCCCATCTCCTCTCTCTCTCTTTCCTTCCCCCTTTCCTTCATGAATAGAGAACATCGACTTGTAGGAGAAGCATAAGGCAAACAACAATATTAGTCTTGGCAAGCTTGAGAAGAGAGTTCCTAGACCTCTGGGTACTGGCTGCCTCATTGTGTTTTTCTGTTTCCTTTCCTGAGCGCTGATGAGAGACTTGACTTTCTGAAAATGATTCGCTTGGTCAAGTTTTAGAGTTAAAAGATGGAAAATTCCTGAGAGGCAGAAAGAAGGAGATTTCATTAAGCAGTTTGCTTTAAAACAAGAAGAG
>JAQQSV010006433.1:0-14277 GCA_028646515.1 Pseudochirops corinnae
GACTTCCTTCTGAGACAGTGAGCTGCCTATCCTTGGAGATATTGAAGGCAATTATCTGATGCTGTTTCTTGCAATGGATTTATATATTCTAGCAAGAGGTTAGACTAGACTACCTCTTTCAGCTTGGACTCCATGATTCTGAGCTGCAAATAATCCATTCTTAGCCATTAACATCTTAGTTTAGATATGTGTATAAGAACACAAACTATCGCCTTGGAATGCAGAGATCAGATGACTGAAAAAATGGGCAAAACCCAGGCAGGAACATGTAGTTGAAGAACAAACGAAGACAGAGCCTCATTGGTCTATGCAGATATGCACAGAAACACAAGGAGGGTCCATATAGTTAGAGGAATATGAGAAAAAGGGGTAGAGGGATGCTCTGCTGAAGGGGAGATGTAGGAAGGCACCGAAGCTTTCACGTTTCCCTCAGTCCTAGCCCTGAACAACATGTGAGTTCAGCAAAGGCTGCAACCAAATATGGCCTAGGTGCTGACCAAACCTTTCCTAGCATAAGATTGGTAGTAGGGATATAGTGAATGTTGTATCCAAGAAGCACCAAGTCAGGTGGGGTAAGAATCACAGTGAAAACGAGTCAAGGTCTAAAACCTGGAAAATTGATTATAGAGGTGATCTATAGTCAGAAGGTGGTATCTAAAGCAAAATCCAGATCAACATAAAGAATCATGACAGAATCTGAGAGGGAACAGACAAGGTTGACTTCTTGGGCTTAAGCTGCAATAGTTTATTGGACTGGACAAGGAGCAGGCTCAAATTGCGGCACTCATTGCATATACAGCTGCCCATAGGAATTTTGTTTAGTCATGTGGCTGCCATTGTTTTCCAGCTCTAGGCACCCCTTCCCCCACTTCCTCATATGTCACCATTCTCAATAGGCCTTCGACAATGTTTCCAGTGTTTAGAAACATCTGAACTTGGACTTTCATTTTTCACCAACTGGTCAACCTGTCCATGGATGGATAGCGTGACTTATTTGAATCCCATATTCTGATATTTTAATACATCTGTGATTTTCATCAGTGTGTGTGTGTGTGTGTGTGTGTTCCCTCTAATAATGCAGATGGTAATTGGACCCAGGCCTGCCCATTATGTGCACTATTTGACCGTATAAATCCTATAAATCTACCAGAAGTGGTCTACCACACTGAAGGGGTGGTGAGTGGAAAATGTTTAAGAAGCCCTGGTCTACCCAACATGCCGGGGGCCTCCTTTACTTCTCTTCAGAGTGTGAGGTTAATGATAAAGCACACAAGCTGTCCAATTGTTTCCCTTTGCTCTTTTTACCTGATTAGCCCGTCCTGTTTTTTTAATGGTATAACTCACTCACATATTTTCTCATGCTTCTTCAGCACAATTCTTTGCTTGGAATACACTGTAGCCTGCTTATACACACCTGGTTCCTCTCCATTGCCTTTTAGATGAAAGTTGATTTAAATTTTTTTATGACTCACAATATTATCAGAAGAGTGTTGGCATATTGGTCTTTCTAACTTCTTTCAAAGTCTCCTTTTCAGGGGCAGCTAGGTGGCACAGTGAATAGAGCACCACCCTGGAATCAGGAGGGCTTGAGTTCAAATCTGGCCTCAGACACTTAACACTTAATAGCCATGTGAACTTGGGAAAGTCACTTAACCCCAATTGCCTTGATTTCCCCTCTCAAAAAAAGCAAAAAAACAAACAAAACCCAAAGTCTCCCTTTCAGGGAGAAGTTTAGGGGTGGAGGTGGCTATTGAAAGAGCTAGATAATTTCCCAAAGGCAAACTACTCTCTTCTTGCTCATATCTGGGCTCAGGTTGTTGACTATTTGCATCACCTGTCACAGATATATGTACTGAGGGATGAAAACTTGCACAGTACCTGGCACATAGAGCTTAATAAATGCTTGCAGAAGTGAATTGAACTCCATAGATTGTCTGAACCATTGCTAATTTTTTGGCCAGTGGATATTCTTTATTTATTTGAATTCTTCTATGGGAATGGTTAGGATGACCTGTTTTGAGTGACTATGGATTTAGGAAGCTCATCTGGAAATCCGTACCATGTGATCTTCAAACCAGATCCTCTAGAGGACTTTTGTTTCTCCCTTAGACTGTAAGCACCAAATACTCCTCTTTCACTCATAGTTTCTTTCCCCCTTTCTTTAGATACCCATAAATGTGGCCTTGGCCTGGACCAGTGCACATCTTAGCTCATGTTTTCTATTGTCTTTTCTTTCCTAGCCTCTTAAGATTTTGATATATTTCTCCCCACTCTTAGAACCAATTACTACCTATTATATATTTTGCTTGGCAATGTCCCAGGGGAATCTGGAGTCTTAATCACTGATTTCCCTGGACACATAGGCTTTCATCGAGTCTTTAGAATAGAGCCTTTCCTTCAGTTAGCTGCCTGGCAGAAGGCCATATCTCTCAAAATGCAATCAAGGACTCTCCATCAGAGTACTCAAATTAGTAGGAAATTTAATCCATTGGCAAGTTGTGTTGCAAGCACTTTATCAGGATGAACAAGTTTCCCATAAAATTCTGAAATACAATGATCACTGATGAGAGAGACTTTAATGGGGCTTTGAATGCACCTGCCTCAGAAATGGAAAATAGAGGAGGAAGGGCATCACGATCATCACTCAATCCCTTCAATTACATTGAGACTAAAGAATTGGGTAGATTATATTTCTATGCTTGAACATTTGATTTTGTGTAAATTCACATTTCCTTGACAGGGAAATAGAATTTAAAAGGAACAAACAGCATGTTGGCAAATCTCATATCTTTTTTTTTTTCAAGCCCTTCTTGCATAGATTTAAGGAGAAAGAAATAGGAAATAGACCTTCTTTGGACAAGGGATTGGAAATGGACACAGTGATAAGATAGACCTTGTGTTTTTTTCCTTCTTCTCATCAAATTAATTATCATGACAATAGTTGAAGCTGCTAGTTCTCTCTGTCAGTATTTATGCACATACAGATGGACTCCACTTTAAAAAATTCAGTATATGAACATACAACCTTGCAAGATGCATACAAAATAGATGACCATTGTCTGTTTTTAACATTCCCCATAGAATACTTGAATTTCAAGCTCCTCTTCAATGCTTGCCTCATTATGTCAAGGATCCATGATTTCATCCATGTTGATACTCCCTCTACTGATGCAGATGGGAAACCAGCCGTGATTATTTAATGAGATGCTGTGACAAAAACAAACACTCATTGCCTGGTACTTAATCCTCTGGAGATGAGCCTCACTTGGTAAGCACTCAGTTGATTACTGGGTGCTATTCAAAGTCCTTCCACCTTGTTAAGCACCTGGCAGAGCCTACACTAAACTGGGATAGCCTTTAGGAAGCTTTTCCTACCACCTCATACACAACCTCAACCTAGGCTTTCTCCACAACCTCATAAGCTATCAAAGGAAGCCATTAATTATTTGGAAGAGGTTCTTGTCACCTCTTGCCCAGATTATTGAAGTAGCCTGTTGGTTGGTCTCTCTACTTCAAGCTTTTCCCTACTTTAGTTCATTCCCTGCTCAGCTGCCAAATTTAAATACAAGTTTGCCTGCCTACCAGCACCCCTCATTCAGTCAACTGCAGTGACTCCCTTTTGCCTCCAGGATCAAATATAAAATCTTTTTAAAAAATTTGTAAAGCCCTCCATAACCTGACCCCTCTCCTCCCTTTTAATTCTTTTTAATCCTTCCAATCTCCTCCTTCTTCACATACGTATTTTGCAGTCCAGTGATACTGCCTCCTCGTTATTCCAGGCATGAGACGTACCATCTCCTGATACTGGGCATTTTCACTTGCTGTCCCACCTGCCTGGAACTTTCTCCTTCCTCATCTCTGTCTCCCAACTTCTCTGGCTTCCTTCAAATCTCAGCTAATATTCTGTCTTCTACAAGAAGGCTTTCCTGATCCCCGTTAATGCTAATGCCATTGAGTCTCTCTAATTTGTCTTGTATATATCTTGTTTACATATAGTGGTTGGCATCTCCTATTAGATTGTAAGCTCCTTGAGAGCCAGGACTAGCTTTTATCTTTCTTTGTATCTCCCAGCACTTAGTGCAGTACTTGGCAAATAGTAGACTGGAGGAGCTCCTTCTAATAAGGTATTATTTGACTTATAACAATTTGATGTTTACATCATTTTTTCCTGGACTAATACCCATTATCAACAATAGTTATTGAGTACTTCCAAAAAGGCTATCAAACATTTTTTGAGTATTCATTCCCTATGAGGCCTTTTGTTCTCAGTCATTTCAAGTTTAGGTATTTTCTATCACCTAACTTTGGACAACTAGTCCTTTCCCAAAAATTAGCCCTAGAATCTCAATGATCCTTAATATTCTTTTCCCTCGAACCCAAATCCAGAGTTGTATTTTCAGTGTGCTCTTGGCTACAGTTATCTTCCAATTATCTACATGAAGTTAATCTCTGGCACATTTTTCAACCCAGCCTGGTTTCTTTCTGCCACCCAGCATGCTTTCAGATTACTTCCCACTTCCCACACTAGGTGTGTACTCAGAGCACACAAACCCATTTTGTCATTAACCTAAGCCCAAAATAACTGGAAAGGTAAATCGAAGGCTTAAGAAAAACAAATAAGGTGGGCATTGTGGTCAGTCCTTATAATCCCTGCTTACAGCAAGGCAGGAGCTCAAAGATCTCCTTAGTTCTAGCGTTCTGAAGTGGAGTGATCTAAGCCAAATGGGTGTCCATACTATGCTCAGCATTAGTATGGTGAGCTCCTGAGAATGAGGGGCCACCAGGTTGCCTAAAGGGGAACAAAGCAGCCCAGATCAGAAAACAGAACACGTCAAAGTGATCAGAGTGGATCAGGGCCTGTGAGTTGCACTTGCAACCTGGCTGAGATAGGGAGAACTAGTCTTAAAAACAAGTGAAAAAAACCCCTCATTGATTCCTTAAAAAATAAAGTTGAAATGCACACCTGTTCTAAATGCATATTTCTATGCTCTTAACAAATGAATGCTCTTTGGATTAACTATGTACATCTCCTTACCCCCTTCCCATAACCTGTGAGGTCCCATCACCGTGTTTATTTTGCTGGTCAGTCAGAGGATACAGTAAATGCATTTAATGAAATAATATAGTAAGAAAAGTAGCAATAGAAAAGTCTTCCCTTTTCATAAACCTGGGTCACACTCTCCCACAAATATATCAGAGCAAACACACCTACTGATCATGAATGGGAGAGGACATGTAGCCGCATTCTTGGAAGGGAGAAAATTAGGGAAACCGTATGGAGGAGCTACTCATGCTTCTGATATACTGGCCTCTCTCTGTACCTGATCCCTGCAGAGTGCTGCTGCTTTCTCATGAGCCTATAGCTAGGCAATGAATGACATTTTTGGTCTTTCACACTGGGTTTTGGTTCTCCACTGCTTCTGCACAGAGAATTATATCCCTACTGCTCCCTATCTTATTCCTCTGGTTCTCTATACTTTGTTGGTCATCTCTGCTGGTCTTATGATTGCTTCTGGGTATTGCTGTAGCTTCTGGGCTCTATCTCTTTAAGCTCCCCCAACACACACACACACACACACACACACACACACACACACACACACACACACACACACACACACTTCAGTTTAACCAGGTGTAGTAATTAGAAAGCCCCTGCCGTAGAATCTCCAGAGCAATCTGATAGCTCTTTAGTCATAGCCAGATGGTAGGAGTCACTACATCCACCTGACCCAATCCAAAACCATACTGAACATATTCACTCCACCCCTGTAATGTTAATGGGAGTTGAAGATCTTCTCCACCCATTAATAGGCCTGGAGTTGAGTCCAACAAGAGGAGCTTGATTAGGTGAGGTTTGTTTTTCAGGAAGGCCCACCCCTTTTGTCCCTTTGTAATTAGGCAGTGGGTCAGGAGGGTTGTGGTGCCCTCTGCCTCTGTAGAAGAGTATACATACTCTTTTGCTTTGGAGTTCACTCATTGGAAGAGTGTTCCTGTGATTTGGCCAGAGGAGACTGGGTAGCCATTAAGGAATCTTCCAACTTTGAAAACCCAGATGTTGGTGCTACTCTCTCTGGTGACTATGTATGTATAGCTTTGGCCAGACAGCTAGAAGCCCTGTTTGTTGATCTGTGTTATTTTCTGTCTGTTGTTTTCTCCTGCTTGTAATTTCTGTTGGTATTTTCACTGAAGTTCTGGGTGCTGTTTTTTTCCCCTGAACTAAGTGAATTTTATACACATATATGGGTACATAAAATATGTGCATATATATTTATACATATATATGTAATTAAAGTAAAGTTGTTGACCCTTTTAAAGTTGCTTACCTTTAGAAAAGTAGATCAAAGACCCTGTGCTACCAGACATCCTGGGTGTGCCAGTGTAGTTGGTGCTACAACCACCCACCCACCGAAAGTTAATATTGTCTTTGTAAAATCCCTTTGTTGGGCTAAGTCCTTTGTCACAGCCTACTATTTGACTAATGACTAGAAGTTCCTAAGTGCTTCTTTGACTTGGCATTCCAATGAATTTGAGTCAGTTCAAAAAGTAAATAAAAGAAACAAGGTCATTTTTCTCTCTACATTTGAACCTAATCCCTGCTTGCAGCAGTGACAATTTCAGCACCCTTAGCTTTGGTGCTCCAATTCTGACCAATAAAAATACCTAATTGTTTCCTCATAAAAGTTTTATACAAATGTAAATTCTTATTATCAGTAGAATAATAGCTAAGTATGTGCCAGAATAATGGAGGCTGAAAAAGACTCTGCCATAAGTCATGAGACTGATCCTGATCTTGTGGGTAAGTCAAATGCTCATGATAGAGAATATGAGTGTTCAGGTACCTCTAGAAAGCCGAGTGCCCAAGGGAAGACAGCTAATTAGGGCTTTTGCAGATTTTACTTTAAAAGGCGGTGAGAGATTCCCAGTATGGTATATGATGAGTAAGACTGTGTCAGTATCAATTTTTCAATAATGAGATAAATTATTTTTTTGGAATGAAAGAAGCTATTTGAACTATTTAGGAAGGAACCTTACTAAGGAAGTCCTTAGTGGTGATATAAAGCTTTTTTGGCATGGAAGAGAGGCATTGGAGCACTGTTCCTTAGAGATACTGCCGAAGCATAGATTGAGTTGAGATCTCTGAGCAGTGTTCCCTAAGGGAATCCTAAGAGCTCTTCTCTAGGCCATTATGGTTTCACTCCCTAGCATCAGTACCTACCTGCTCTCAGGAATATATCTGATGTCAGTCATTTGCAAAGCATGGCGTACATAGTTGTCAGTATGTAGACAGATTGGCCACTTTAGGCCTTTGTGTTCGCACTTCTGAAGGTATTTTCAGCTGAAAACTTGTCTCTACTTGGAGAATTAAAGGATTTACCCTTTACTACCCCCACCTTTTACTTTCTTCATGTAGGTGGAGGGTAATGAGAGTGATTTTTAATGCATATGTAAGAATTTGCCAAGAAGCCATAAGTTTCTTGTTGTAAGGTGGATGATCTGTTCTATTATGATTATGGCAGGCTAGCATACCTTCCAATAGAGTACTGAGATGCTGAAGAAAGAGAGACCCATACTGTTAGTTATTAATAGTTAATTGGGGGAGTTTACTCATAAAAGGCCCAGTCCTTGGTAGCAGGAGGAGAAAATGGTGGATCCCTGTGCAAACCCTAGGTCAGGTCAGGTATATAGAAGCAGAATGGTTCAGGGTCACATGCAAGTTCTCCCATGGGATAGTTTTGCTGTTTACTTTTACTCAAGATAGTTCACATTCTTCGGTGGAATCATAGATCATGTTCTCATACTCTGGCTATCACTATATACTTGTGGGAAGGGTCTATATCTTTTTTTTTCATTTTGGGGCCCTACTTCCCACTGCCTAGCATAGAGGTGATAATTGAGTACACAGGAGGTGATGAGATCATCAATGGGAAGAAAAGGTAAAAACAGAAAAGGAGACATAGGACATAGACACCCATGCTTTGGGTGGAGCACTTATGCTAAGGGGATAGAGAGATAGGTTACGGTTTAGTAAAGGAAATGGAAAAGGAGCAGCCAGATAAGGAGGAGAATCAGAAGAAAAATCTCAGAAATCAGTGGAAGAGAAAACTTTCAGGAGAATGGGATAGTCAACACTGTTCAAAACCACAGAGAGGTCAAAGAAGATGAGGTCTGAGAAAGGTTATTGAATTTAGCTATGCCTTGTTCTGACTAAGTTGGAAAGACTTTGAGCCCTTTCTTGGCAACTGTACTCACTCTTTCTTCCCCCTTGTCCCCCCTCCCCCACCAGAGACATAATTAACAGAGGGAAGACATTAAGATTTGGGGGTATTAAGAAAGGCTTCTTTCAGAGGGTGGAATTTTAGCTGGGACTTGAAGGAAGTTATGAAGAAGAGATTAGTAGACACAGAGGACAAGTGAAAGTGCCCAGAGTTACAAGATGGAGTGTTTAGTGAAAAGAGCAGTAAGGATGTGAGTGTCATTGGATTACAGAGTATATGGTGGGTATAAGAAATAAAAAGACTGGAAAAATAGGAAGGGGCCAGGTTATCAAGGTATTTAAAAGCTGAACAGAAAGTTTTCTATTTGATCTTGCAAATAGCCACTAGAGTTGATTGGTGTGTGTGTGTGTGAGTGTGTGTGTGCACGTGCGCGCATGTGTGCGCACACATGCGCATGAGAGAGAGATGTGACAGGGTCAGATTTGCACTTTAAGAAGGTCAATTTGTTAGTTGATTTGAGGATGGTCTGGAGAGGGAAAAGACTTGATACAAGGAGACCAACTAGTGGCTACTGTAACAGTCTAAGTGTGAGGTGATAAAGTCCTGAAGAGAGTGTCTCAGGAGAAGGAAGAGTGTGTTGTGAAGGTAGAAAAGTTGATGGAACTTGGCGAGAGATTGTATATGGAGAGTGAGATCAAGGAATTGAGGGTGACACCTAGGTTGTGAGACTGGATGACTAGGAGAATGGTGGTGTCTTCAAAAGTCATAGAGAAATTTGTTAGGAAAATTTTGGATGAAAGATCTGGTCAGTTTGGTACATGTTGAGTTTAAGATGTATCTTGTTCAAGATGTCAGCAGGCAGTTGGAGATATGAGCCTTGGAATCTTGAGAGAGATTAGGGCTGGATTAATAGATTTGCAAATCACCTATGGGGAGGTCATAGTTGAACCCATGGGAGCTCATGAGATTACCAAGTAAGATAGTAATAGAAGGAGAAAAGAAGAGAGCTCAGGACAGAACCTTAAGGGCCACCCATGATTACTGAGCCTGATTTGGATGAAAAACAAATAAAGGAGACTGAGACAGAGTCAGTAGGAAAAGAACCAGCAGAGGGTAGTGTCATGAAAACCTAGCGAGAAGACTATCAGGGAGAAGGGGATTCACAGGGTCAAAGGCTAGAAAGAGGTCAAGAATTATGAGAATTGGGAAAAGGCAATTAGATTTTTGTATTTAAGTCATTGTTAACTTTGGAGGGAACAATTTCAGTTGAATGATAGGATTAGTAACTGGATTGTGGAGAGTTAAGAGTGAGAGGAAAGGAAGTTGGGGGGGAGACAGAGAAAGAGACAGAGAGAGGAATAATAGAGATACAGAGAGAAATACAGAGAGAGGGGTAATGGAGAGGGAGAGAGAGAGAATAAGTGATGTTTCATGAGGAGCAAGGGAATGCCATATTCAGACCTATGCTTTAGAAATATCAGTTTGGAAGTTTAGGGGAAGGGTTGAAGGCAGGGAGACCAATTAGGAAGCTATTAGTCCAGACAAGAGGTGATGAAGACCTGAAAAAGGTGATAGTTATGTGAATGGGGAAAAGGTGGGGCAGATTGAGAGGAAATGTGAGGATGAGGACAACTGAGGCTGCAAAGTGTTCCAGATGATTGAAACATTGAAAAACCAGATGTTAAGAGGAAGTATGGGTTTCAGGAGAAAGATAATTCTGTTTTGGACAATTGGAATTTGAGATACTCTTATAGGTGAAGATGTCCACCAGGCAATTGGGAATGCCAGATGGGGGCTCAGGAGAAAGATGGGCTGGATATATAGATTTGAGATTCATCTGCATAGAGATAATAATTGAATCCATAGGAGCTACTATCTACTAGAGCCATCATAGCTCCAATATCCCCATCTTCTTCCCCAGCCTTAACTATCTGGCTCCCATACAATTCAAATCTTCTTACTCATAATTGCACCTACTCTGGACTGCCAAATGGTGCTTGTGGTGCACAGTAACTCCTGGTTTCCCACTTGGACAGTCATTACTTAGTTTCCTTCTTTTCTACACTCACTGGGGGATCACCACCTTTTTTTTTTTTTTTTGGTCAAGTTCTTAACAAGCATCTCCTCTGTGTTATTTGCCATGTAGAAAATACAACATGAAATGATTCAAACCCTGCCTTCAAGTAGTTTCCAATCATGCTGAAAAGCTCAGTTTAACAGTCATAGTATGGCACCAACCCAGAGAATTTTTTATGGTACAGACTATCAGTGATGAGGGAGCTCGGAGAGAAGAGGGAGAGCATTATGTACTGGAACAGCTGAGGATGGATACAAGAAAGATACATGCTTGAGGTGGACATGGATGAAAAGTTCACGTGTGGACATTTGGAGAAGAGGGTAGTGACTTGGGTAAGGATATAGGAGGCAATTATGGGTCAAGTTTGGGGAATGACCATGAGGTAAGAGAGGTACCTATAGAGATAGGCTAGTAAATGCTTAACAACTGGCTCTCTGACAAAAGGAACCCATAACACACTTTTAAGTTTAATCTATAATAATAATAAAGCTAACAGTTATTTCGCACTAATTATGTACCAAGTGCTGTGCTAAATGCTTTACAATTATTTTCACTTTTGATCCTCACAATAGCTCTGGGAGGTAGGTACTATTATTATCTCCATTTTACAGATGAAGAAACTGAGGCAAACAGAAGTAAAGTGACTTGTCTAAGGTCACACAGCTAGGAAATGTCTGAAGCTGGGTTTCAACTAAGGTCTTCTTGACTACAGACCCAATGTTCTATCCACTACAGCACAACCTAGCTGTATGGTTAACATTCTCTCACTCTCTTAAATCTAGATGATAAACAAAACACTGAATCTCCTGATTTATATTATCTGCCAATATCCAAAGGGTAAGTGCTCATATTGGAAATTTAACAATTAGCTCTTGTAAACCCATTTGAGTTGGCTCTAGCACACTTCTGGATAGCTGCCATGACAGACAACAAAATCAAGGTCCAAAAAGAACTCAACAATTTGGAACAAAATGAAATGTAATAGAGACAAATGTGAAGCCCTGTATTTAGTTTCAAAAAGATTGATTCGTGTTATGGCAGGATTGTTGAATGTAGCCCTAATAGCCTCAAAATAGCTAGAAGTGTACTCAACAATTTCATTTTGGTGAGTTGGGTGATGCAGTGGTTAGAGAACTGGGCCTGGAGTGAGGAAAAACTGAATTCAAATACGGACTCAGACATTTACTGAGTGTGTTGCCTTGGTCAAGTCTCTTACCTTCTGTTTATCTCAGGTTCCTCATCTGTAAAATGGGAGCAATAATAGCACCTATCTCCTCATTGTTATGAGGATCAAATGAGATGTTTATGAAACATTTTGCAAACTGTAAAATGCTGTATCAATACTATCTGGAGGGAGAGGGAGAGAGGGGAGATTAGGCTCAGCAAAATGGTGAAATGACTAGCCCTGAGTCATACAGCTGGCTAATAGTAGGGTTAGAACTTGAATCCAGATCACCTAACTCCCCGTCATTGTACCATATCACCTACAGACCTCCCCAAGAGCCTCATCTCACTGTTGACATTTTCTTGGGTTCATTTGGAGCTACTCTTTGAATCACTCCAGGGGCTAGATGGTTGAGAAATTTTCAGATCCATTTTAATCAGCCCTCTGTATACGTGACTGCCAAAATGGGAAAAAGGTTATTTGAATTATTAACCTTTCATACCATGAAAAAAAATACCCGGGGACCTGAGAAGCAAAGTGGCTCGGTATGAACACTCTGGCCTTGCCTAGCCAAAGTCCACAGTGCCTTGCAATAGCCAAAAAGGTTGTACTCTGATTTTCTGCTAATGCATCTGGAAAGCCAAATGATAAGGGCTTGAGGAGTAGAGGATGGGTATGTTGAAATGGGGGCTGATTTGGAAAGGCTGTATCCCGGGTTACAGATATGGCTTTTTATCAAGTTACCTCTTTGCCTGGGCACACGTGATCCCCAATCTGTATCTGAGAGCTAAGATGCGAAGTGGATTCGGATGTCTGAGCAAAAGATGATTATTAATACGCACTGTCTTCCAGGATGAGATTGTGTTCCAGAGCCAGGGGTTTGCGAAGACAGCTGCACATTTCAGTTTTCACTGAAAGGCATATAGTGTAGTGGGGAAGAAATGTAATCCTAACCCCTGGGATTGCTCTTCTTCACTGGAGTGAGTGAGCCAGAGGGGAGAGGAATTACATGTGTCTTGAGTTTCTTTCCCCTCAACCGGAGATTGGTGTTGAGTTTCCCCAAACAGACTTTATCCATGTATATATATATATGCCCCTCTGAGTGCTTGTCTAAGCTTTGTTCGGTCAGCCATGAACGCGGGATGGAAATGGGATCTGGGCTGTCAGAGAGCTAGCTAAGGAGTGTGTCTGACTTCTCAGTAATGAGGCCAAGGTCATGGTTTATGCTGTGATCCATGTTGGACTCTGGGCCAGACAGGGTTAACTGGAGAAGGATGCTGGCTTTACTGGGCCTGGCAAGGCAGAAAGGGCCTGTCTGGGTCACTGGACAGCTCCTATCTTGCACCTATGCCTAAGGAATAGCAAAAAGAGTGGCTAAGCACATAGAAACAAGCCCCCATGTAAAGGACCTATAATAGGCTAGCCATTGGGAATATAAAGATTTAAAAAAAAAAACCATTAAATAATCCCCATTCTCAAGGAGATTATATTGTATCTGGGGAGATAATATAAGTATACAAAGAATTAACATATGCTGAATAAATACAAGGTGGTTAAATACGATCCAGTTAGGGAGGGAATGAACTAGCCCCTTGGTGGGATTAGGAAAGGTTTTGTCTAGAAGGTAGTATTTTGGCTAGGTCATGAAGGAAGTTAGGAATTCTAGGAGGCAGAGCTGAGATGGGAGATGGAGAAAATGTAGAAAAGCCTATTTGTCTGAAACATAACCAGGAAGAGGTCTCTGTTCATAAAGCCCTGCGTACCAAACCAGCAGAATGTCTGAGTCAATCAGTGAGATGGCATTATCCAAGACATGCCTGGCACTGTGCTAAGTATTGGAAATACAAATTAAGATGCTCCCCCCTCCACACACACACACACACACACACACACACACACACACACAATGTCACTGGGTACAAGTTGAGGGTCTCAGCATAGGGTAGGCGGGCTGACTGGGTCTTATGGGACTAAGTAGAAATACATATGTAATTACACTGAGTTGTTAGGTAGAAACTTAGTTAGAGTTAATCCTTTGGATTCTAGGGGGCCCAACCAGAACCAGAATGTGCCAGTTTGATCCTCTTGTGGACTAGCTACCTTCATGGCATTCCATGGATTTGATTTATACATAACCCGTAATTCATGCAGCTTAGTAGTACCATGTGAAAGAATTAGGGATGATTTGGGGTAAGTGTTTCACCACCAATGGGTAAAACAAAGTACATCATCTCTATAGACAAAGAAATGCACATTCATATAGGAAATCAGAGTGCCAGAGGCATAGATTGCCTGACCAAGGCCACCAGTCCTCATTCGTTCATACTTGTCCATATCAGTTCCATTACTCTGCAGTCTCAATACAACTATATCCTTCCCTTCTGTTGTGCCCTGTGGAGCCCTTGATCTGTTTTCCACCAACTGTCCTTTGTATTAAACCTTTTTTCCTATTCCTTCCATCTCATAGGATAATAGATCTAACAGGAGGAAGGGAACTTAAAGGCCATTATGACCCCTTCAATTTACAGATGAGGAAACTGAGGCCCAGTAAGGTAAAATGACTTGTCTCACATGCTAAGTACCTGAGACAGGATTTGAACCCAGGAGGTCCTAATTCCATCTACACTCTATCCCCTTTAACACACTGCCTCTATCTTCTTGCAGTCTTGGAAACTGGGTTAAGATACTATATTCCTGGTCACTCTATGTCTTCTCTCATGTCTCCCTTTCCCCATTGGTTCAGGATGGGGAAAGGAGGCAGCCTCCTTGATCTTCTAGGCCATCCCCATTCCTTCTATAATCAGAATTCTCTTTGT
>JAQQSV010006434.1:0-14277 GCA_028646515.1 Pseudochirops corinnae
CCACTGCCCAATCACAAAGCTACAAGGCACGGGCATTCCTGGAAAAAAAGCCTGGCGCCTCAGGCTCCACGTGACCACATTCAGCCTACTAGGGAACATAGTATACTTTCAAATATCCAAGGGTCCTCAAAGTCACGTAGCCACTTCAGCAAAGGGCCTAGGGGCAGGGAAGATCTTTAGATTCCCATAACACATGGGCGATAAAAAGGGAGAGAAAATAGATTTTGGGGGTTTTTTGTTTGTTTTTTAAAAAAAACACAGTTGTTTTAAACAGAGAAATTGGTGGGATGCAACAGATATAGGATACTGTATACACTTTCAGATAGTTACTTTATTGTTAGTTTTGTTCTATTGTTTCACATTGTTATAAGAGAGCTCTCATGGAGAGACGTAATCAGAAAATGTAATATAAAAGCAAAACCTATCAATAAAACTATATATACATATATATAATTTTATTGATGTGTTTATATATAATGTATAGATGTTTAGTTAGGTAGATAGATGATAGATGTGTGTATAGACATATAGACATATATAGGTGAGGAGAGAACACTAATTATTAAAGGGATCAGGAAAAACTTCCCTTAGAAAATGTAATAGGAGTTGAACCTGGAAGGAAAGCTCTGGATTCTATGAAGTAGAGGTCAAAAGGAAGTGAGTTTAAAGCATAGGGGGAGATAGCCTGTAACAAAGGGAAGCAGGAGGTAGTTTGGATGCCAAGACCCACAAACAGGCCAGTTTGATTGGCATGTAAACTTTAATAGAGTACGGCTCCTTGAAGGCAAGGATTGTTTTATTTTTGTCCTCATATCTTCGCCTTCTGTCATAGTGCTTGGAATGTTCTAAGTATTGAGTAAATGCTTGGTGATTGACAACGTACAATGCACAAAGGAGTAAGAGCCAGGCTGAAGCCAGATTGGATAGGACTTTAAATACCAAACTAAAGAGTTTGTATTTTATCCTAGGGGCAGGATAGAGTCACTGGAGCATCATGAATAGGGGAGTATTATGGTCAGGCTTTAGCAAGATTATTTTAGCAGCTAAGGGAAGAGATAGGAAGCCATGAGTTGAATTGAGGAAACTGATTCAGTAATCAGCATGTCAACTAGAGAATAAAGTATATGAGGAGAGAGGAGGATATTGATATGAGAGATGTTACAGTTTTCCTCATCCTCTTGGGTACATTCCTGTTCTAAAGGTGGGGTCTTACTTTTCCTCTTTTCAACAGAAGCCATGGCCCATAGAAGAATGAACCAAATCTTGCTCACTAGCTCCTCCCTCCTCCTCCTCCTCCTCTCCCCCTACCTCCCCCCTCTCTCTCACTCTCTCTCTCTCTCTCTCTCTCTCTCTCTCTCTCTCTCTCTCTCTCTCTCTTGCTCTCTCTCTCTCTCAAAAAATTTTAAGAAAAAAGCCACCTATGCATATCATGCTCACAAAATCAAGATTAGTCTATTTTGAAAGGGAATGGTGACTTCTATCCTTCATAAATGTGTACCTTTTGGGACTTTTTTTTAAGGCATGGGAATAGTGAAAAACTTGAACTGTTTAGTAGACTGACATGTGGGAATTAGTCTGTTGATCATCTAATCTTACGAAAAATATCGTGTGAATATGTGTGTGTGTATGTATGGTTGCAGCTGCTCACAGAAAAAAGTTAGCAAGGGCTTGCTGAACCATTTACGTCATCAGAGCAAAACTAGCAACAAAATCTGAGTACAGGATTTGTCCTCTGCACTGGAAGTACAGATGATTCAAGAGCTCGCTGTATCACCAAAGTTCCCAAAACATAATGTGGTACCAATGTTGGCTAAAAATGATAGAATTTGACATGACTGTGTCCAGTTTACTTGATGTTACTGACACTTAACTCTCTAAAATTAAAGCACTGAAGAGGGGATAAGGCCTTCAAGATTCAGGCAAAAATCATGTAAGGCAAAATACCTTATATAACGTGCTTGAAAAAAATGTATCTGGGAGAATGGAGAAGTAGAATTGAATGGCAGAACTGATCTTGGTCCTTTAAAGAAAGTCTTCTGTTTTCCACCTCATTATTTCTGAAGAATGTATAATGGGCATGAAAAGGGGTCAGTTGAGAAATGGGCCCTGTCACTTCCTCTCATTTGCTATCTTTGACCTGAACCCTTTGATAGAGACAGCATGGCAGAGTGGGTGGCATCAAGTCCTACCTTCCATAAACCTAATAAAGCTTTGTGACCTGGGCAAGTAACAACTTCCCTATCCCAGACAACCCAACCCACTCAAGTCTCTAAACTAATGATAACGTGATTATCTGCATCTATGAAGAGAATGAGCATGGGAAATTTTCTACACTGAATAAATCAGAGATCAAGATTGGATGGGTTTTGTCTTCATTATGGGTTGGGATTCTCATTTTGCCTATCCTCCAAAGATGTCGTTGCTATTGTCCTAAGAAATGGAACTTCCAAATCTAGGACCTTAACAACTAGGAAAGTAAGACAGAAGAGAGGAGGGTGAAATTAGGGCAAGTAATGGTTCAGAGGGAGTAGAAAAAGCTACTAAGAGGAAATCAGATTTAGCCGGAGAACACAGAATTGTGAGTCAATGAAGGATCCAGCAGTCTTGTGAGTCAATGAAGGATCCAGCAGTCTTGTGGCCTGGATGAGGAGAGGAGGTGAGGAAGAAAAACGCTTTCCTATTAAACATCATGTTCGACCAACAGAGTGAAGTATTGAAGTTCATTGCTTCAATTTCTAACCTTTCCTAAGTGCTTACTTGGCAGAGCACTGTCTAGTGCAGTATTTGTGTCTCTTAAAGGAACAGCAACTGACATCTCTACAACCCCTCTATCCCTCCCCCCCTCACACATTTTTCTTTTTCTTTTTTTTTGTTACTTAGGCAATAAATTATATTGGGCATGCACATTATACCTTAAGGATTGAGGGGGAAGGTAACCATTTTAGCTTCTAGATCAAATGACATTTATCAATATATACATTAAGGTACTTTTAAGGCCTATTTTTAAAGTGAATTTTTATAGATTACAAATTAGATTTATAACTGGAAGGAATATTGAGGGCCATCTGCTACTACCCCCTTACTTTAAACTGAGGAAACTGAGGCCCAGAGAATTTATGTGACTTTACCTTCGCTCACACAATCACTGTGTAATAGAGGTAAATCTTAAATGCAAGTCTTCCTGACTTCAACGCCAGTCTAGTGTTTTATGTACCACATCAAGCTGTCTTTCTTTTAAGTCTCACAGTGAGAGAGACAGGATTTGAACTCAGGTTCTCATGTTCCAAATTCACGTCACTGTTCTGCCTTGCATTTTGTGAATTTATTTTGACAATGGGTCGACCCTTGTTAAAAGAACTGCTCTCCTTAGTAGTAGAAAATGAGCTAAAGATTCCTTGTCTTCTGGACTCCTCTTATAATAATTTGTGGGGAAAACACACTTAAGAGTATGATTTTTGTTGGGGTTTTTTTTTGGAGGGGAGATGCTTTTTGGAGGGGGAAAGGCAGGGCAATTGGGGTTAAGTGACTTGCCCAAGGTTGCACGGCTAGTAAGTGTTAAGTGTCAGAGGCTGGATTTGAACTCAGGTCCTCTGTCTCCAGGGTGGTTGCTCTATTCACTGTGCCACCTAGCTACCCCAAGAGTATAATTTAGGTCTGATAATAGCTAACTCTCTATTTGGGTGATCACCTCTTTCCCTCCCAACAGAAAAATGAACTCAGTTCTTGGGTACTGATAGGCCAGCTTCAGCCTCATCTTAGTCTGTTCCAGCCCTCCCCACCCCAAGCACTCCCAGGACAGCTACAGCTGTGATAACGTATTCTCCTCCTCCCTTCTTCCTGCCAACTCTCCATGACATATTGCCTTTGCCTATTGGTGTATGCGTACCTTGAGGGTGGCGACTGTCTTTCATTTCTATTCTCAGGGCTTAGCATAGAGCCTTGCCCATAGTAGGCACTCTATAAATGTTCCCTTCCTTTCCCTTTCCTTTTCTTCCCTTGTCTTGCCTTCCCTTGCCTCTCCCGTTAGCATGTAATCTTCTCGAAAGCAGAGACTCTCTACTGTGCTTTTATTTGCATTATCAGGACTCGGCACGGTATCTGGAACATACTAAAAACTTAATCAATACTCTCTCTATTATACCCTACTGATAATACATGAATACCCTACTGATAACACATGAAGCCTTTAAAAAAATTCTCTCCACCCAAAAATGTACAATGTACTTTTTTCTGTATATTTTGTCTGTATTTATTTTTATATACATATATTGTTATGTACACTCTTCCCTGATGAAGTGTAAGCTTCTTGAAGGTAAAAACTTTCATTTTTGTCTTTGACCCTGCGAGATGTTTAATAACTGTGTGTTGATTGGCTGAATGATTACAGAAAGGTAGAAACAAGATAGGTTAGGCCATGAACATTGTGTCCTTAGTTCAGGAGTTAGCAATCTTCAAAAAATGGTGTGTTGGGATGCTGTTGCCTATTGCTCTGGTGAATGCAGAGTGAACTGTCATCACAAAACTCTCACCAGTGGTAAGATTACCTGAGGCTAAGTCCCAGTATTCTCTCTCTCTCTTTCTCTCTCTCTCTCTTCCCCCTCTCTCTCTCCTCCCTCTCTCTCCCCCTCCCTCCCTTCCTTCCTCCCTCTCTCTTTATCAGACATTGCACTTCTTAATCTCAATGGGTCACAACTCATCTGAGAGTCAGAGCACTAATGGGTAAAGTTTTTGAACTGGAAGAGACCTTAAGGATTATCTAGTGACCACCACCCTCACGTTTTGTTTTGTTTTATTTTTTCCCCAATGAGGAAACTGCAATCTAGAGATGTCAAATTTCATGCTAAAGGTCACACGAATAGTATGTAAAAGAGAGAATATTAGCGATCACATCCTGCCATTTTTTTTCCTGTGCCACTTAACATTATCCATCATCAAGGCCTTGGCTTGTATACCTTAGGTTGCCATCTTGTTATGTGATATGTGGTCTGGTTGAAATGAATGGATCAAACCCAATCTTGAAATTGAGTCATGAAAGCAAAAATCATCGAGCAGGTGAAAAACACAGCAGAATGGTAAATAGAAAACTTTGGGTTCTAGTCCAGTCTTTTGCTTGAACTTGCTATCTGACCCTGGGCAGAGCTCATTGTCTCTGAAATTCAGTTTCCTCAACTGCGAATCAAGGGGCTTGGAACAGATCATGCCTAAGGTTCCTTCTAGGCCTAATTGACTATGACCCTCTCCTATTAGCCTGAAATCATAGAGATATGGCTTTAGTTATTTGCTGTGAGAGAAGTGGTCTGTATCTGTGATTTCAACAATGTATCTTAGAAATCCTGCCAAAGGAAATCAACAATCCATCTGTATTGATTAGTTTTATAGAGTTGTGAGGGGAGGGGGAATTGAGAGATTTAATGACTTGCGCTAGTCACACTACTAAGTGAACCCCCGGACTTCCTGGCTCCCTCTAGCTCTCTACCCGATACTGCCTTTCAGGCTTTGGTCAAAGGCAGAAGTAGAATGGTGATAATGCCCTGTGACTGCTCCTCATTTTGATATGAAGAAAGTGGTTTTCTCAATGTTTATTCCCAAGCCATTTTGATAACACAAAACTGCTGTTGGCTGTTAGACTCCAATTGACCTGACTTGAATTCTCCTTATTATCTCTTCTCTCATTTTCATTTTTTACCCTTATTCAAGGGGACTTTACAATGACTGGAGGCTGCTTCGGGAGAACATTTGGATCTGATGCTTTCACAAATGTGAATCTTTACAAGTTGGTGGCATGTCATGCCATTTAACTTAATATACAACTCTTTCTTTTTTTTCCCTAAAAGAAAACTGAAAGGAAATCAATTGAGGAAGAATGTAGTTCTGCCCATCTTGTATTTGTGGACTCCACTGGTTCAGAGAATTGCTTTCTACTGCAAGTTGACTGGGCTTAGGAGAAAGTTGCCTTAACCTCCTGAGCAGCTAGGAAGGATTGGCTTACTTTATAGGAGAATGCTCTTTGGTCACACTTCTCAGGTTGTTTCCAGGACCTCCCTTGCCCTTCGCCCCTTGGGTCTCTTTCAGATTCTGAAATCATTTCAGTTGTATTCCTTGGGGATCTAATGAGATTAGCCAAAGTTTATGGTATTTAATTCTCTCTTGAAAGAATATTCTCATTCTCTTTATAACCTACTGAGAAAAGTAACTTTCTGCTTTATTTAATTTTTTTAAAAACTAATGCAAAACTTTTTCTTTATTTCCCTTTGTAGGTTTCAAGGCAACAGATGAATTGTGAAAGAGACCAGCTAAGGGTAGGTACATCAGCTTGAAAACCTTTTTCCTCTCTCATTTCAGTGCAATAAGCAAAACGTTTTTCATGTTCACTGGAGACACTGAGTTCTGAATACTGAGCTGCAACTTTTGTCTTGTAGAGATGAAAATATTTATCCTCGCTAATTTACTATTGATTGATTTGGCAAATATAGTATATCTTCTTTTGAAGTGCCATTATAGTAGATATGGATTTTTTGATTTAGATTCAGCAATAAATACTTCTTTTATGGAATTTGTTGGACGTCACTGTATTCTTTTTATGTACAATATGAAGTCTAAGTAATAACAAAGGTCAGAAGAATGTCTAGTCATTTTCTTAACGTGAACATTGAGTTGTTTGCTGAGTGGCTAAAATATCCTTTTATTGCTATCTGTGCTAGGCATTCAGCTAATATGTCAAGGACATTTTCTCAAAGGATCTAGTACTCAGAAGTCCTCTTTTGGTTAGTGGCATTTGTGAATGTGGAGGAAGGAGATTGAGTGTTTAAACTTGGTTTTTGGTTTTGATTATTCTGAAGTCTGTTGTCCAATTGAGTTAGAAGTGAAGGGTTTTCTATTTTATGTGAGAATTTGCATACCCTCTTTTGGTTTGACAAGTTTGGTGATCACAGGCCTCAGATATAATCAATAAAATGATTCCACTTACTGTGCCATAACCTGCCATAAGTCATATATTCATAACATTTCAAAAACCAGAGTTTACTCCATATAAAACCATTACACTCAAGTCCTTGGCGGCAGTACCTCACACACTGACTATCTCTCATAAACATGGATCCAAAATTGAAATCATTCCACTAATTCTAGGAATTAAGACTAGGAATTTCCTTCTTCATCCACATCCTTTTCATTAACCTCTTACATCCACCCATTGCTAAGTAACTGTGTGTGTTTGTATTAGTTGTGACTAGTATATGAAAGAACGTTCAAAATGCTTTAAGCTTTTCCAGGACTCCATTATGCTTCTCCCTGCTTTCTGAATCACCGGTTCGTCCTGGTAAATAATGCATTACAACTTCAGATTTTTGTTCCTGTTTGGATAGAGGACGCTGGTCAGAACTGGGTCAGAGCTAGATAAGTTACCTATGCTTTTGTTTTAATGAGTCACCGATAATTCCACAGAATTAAGATACTTTGAAATATGGCATCTAAATGAACTCTGGGCTTATTAGATGTAACATAAAGTGGGTTAGTCTTATAAATGAGTGCTGGGGTCTTTAAGAGCTGCCAACTGTTGTTGTGAAGGCTGGAAATTTGGTCTTTCCAGAAGACTGTGGCTTCAATTTCCATGACTGTCATCTACGTCTTTGCCTCTTTTGTCATATCTGCATTACACCAAATTAATTGAGTGATACTGTTAATTAAGCTAGGCAACCAGTCAACTCAACCAATAAGTGCACAGCATTTTGCTAGACTGCTGAAGAAACAAAGACAAGAGCAAAGTCATCCCTGACCTCAAAGAGCTTGTATTTTACTAGAAATTTCAACAAGACAGATAGAGCTGAACAGATATTTGGAAGAATAGAATAGTCAATTTAATGAAAATCATCGTGCCAGTCAACCCATACACTTGGCTCACAGGCTGGTACATTTTTGTTCAAAATAAGATGCCTTACCTTTGAAACACAAAGCAGAAATATTGTGTCTAAAAATGTTGAAGATAGATAAGACACATATAAATGTCAATGTAAAACAATGCCTTTTTTCATTGAGAATTTTTCTGATATCACTTATTTTGCCAATTTTCTGATGGAAATTTTTATCTCAAATGATTGATGTGTATATCTCAATAAGGTACACTTCCCCTTATTTCTTTTTTAGAGAGGAAGCAAGTGATTTGGTTAGCAAAGATACTTAAGAGTGTCTGCCTGCCAGCTATGATTCTTAAAATATATATATTTTTAAATACAGCAGTCAAAATACATTTTCAGAATTGCTATGCAGAATGACTGAAGTATGGCAGTGTTGTCAAGTTTAGAATTCCTTGATTAGCATATTCTGTCCTGCTATTAGAAACCAGAAATTAATGTGAGTACTATCATAATTAACCTCTTTTTCCTTGTCCACCTATAAAGAGGAAACTTCAGCAATAGAGGCACCTTTCCTGCCCGTGGTACCCTCTGCTGAGATTCTAATTTCTCTGTATTCCTTTTGCTTCCTTCTTTGTTACCCTTACAACATCCTAAAAGGAAACTTACTGGTCCTTGATTTTATAGGGAATCGCAAATGCTGAATCTTGCTTTAGAATCTGCCAATAGTAATAGGGATTCCTTACTGCCATGGAAAGTGTGTGTGAGTGTGTGTGTGTTTGGGAGAGAGAATATGCAGAAGAGGGACAGTCAGCTCTTAGAAATATTGGTGTTAAAGGAAAACACTTCACAACTCTATTTTCAAAGCAGTAGGCCTGATCTTACTGGGAAGAAAGGAGTCAAAAGCTCATTGTGAAACCTGCATATTAATTCTTGGCCCCAAGAGTTAAATAGTTTTGCCTGCCAAATGGTACTGAAGACAGTGAGCTAATTTGTGCCAAAGTGGTCTGGTAAAATTAATAATGCAATCCCTAAGGCAGACCACTTACGGGATATCTCAGAACTGATATTCCACAACCCTGATTTTTGAAATAAGTCTAATTGTCCAATATCCACATGGTTCTTCTACTTCTTTGCTATGGTTGAAATTGAGTTAAATTGAGGCCCACGCGCACACACACATCCATATATATTTTTTTCATTGCTTAGCTTCACATATGGAGAAGTTTCTGGCATTCTTTTGAGACAAGTAGGTGTCTGTGCCCTGTGGACTAGGTGGCTCTGTAGCTAGATAGCTCATTTGGTTAGAGCACCCTGCTAATGAGGCCAGGTTGGGGGGTTTGTTCCCCCTGGGGCTAATTAGAGAAACTGTTTCATGGTCATAGACTGTATCCCCAACCCTGCCTAGCCATCTGGCAAATGGATGTTATGGATTTTAAAGAGGAGTAGCAGGTCAGGGACTGTGGATGGAACAGTGTACATCCATCCCCTCTACTGGAAAACAGAAACAAAACAAACAACAACAAAAAAAAACCCAACCAAATAGAAAGTCAGCCACAACAATAAGACAAAGTACAGGTCAAGATGATGGGACAGAAATATGTTCAAAAGCCAGCTCAGATGTTAATGGCTAGGTGCTATTCTGCTTAGAGAACAGCCCTGGAAAAGAGCCTAAGTCTTGCACAGCCCCAACCCATGAAAGATTTGGTGGAGCATATCTACAGTATCAATATTTAATTTGCCAGTTAGAAGCTAGTTTCTCATTTCTGCTAGATAGAAAAGTAATGTGAGTTACAAAATGCAAATTACTAATGATAATATTCACTTACATAATGCCTTTCATCCAGGCATCAGATAATTAAGCCTCCCAACAGTCTTGGGAGGGAGATAAGAGAATCACAGGCATTGGTTCCCTCTTTATTAAAATTCAGACCTGCCTTGGGGGAGTCACCACCCTTCCTAGTTTAGGGATGCCTTCCTGGGCAATCCAGCAGTTTAGGAGAAGACCACAACTTCTTGAGATTGTATTAAAGTATTTATTTGTTTGTTGTTTGTTTCAGTGCTCCACTGGTGTTTAGCACTGGGAGTCCAGGTGGTCCCCAGTTTATAAATGTTTTATCCCCAAACTCCATTTATTAATTATATGGTATGAATTTTATCATAGGGCTCCAGTAGATGTGATCTTATTAGTGTGAGTACTACTTCTGTTGTAATAAGTCATAACCCATACTGACCTGTCCATCTTGTACATCTGTAGTTTATGTCTTTCCACAAATCTGCTGCAGGGGATCCAAACTGCCATAGACTTTTCTCACATAAGTAGCAATGGTAATGCAACCTATTCATCAGTCATCAATTTTTCTCACCACATGAGCAACCTTTCTCATTTTCTAGTTCTACTTTATTCTGTTAATATTATTTATGTGGCTCCTCTGGCATTTGCAAGGTGTTACAGTTTGCTTACATATGTCATACATATTCCTAGGGGAGTCTACAGAAGTCTTTTTAACTCATTGGTTGGTTGGTTGGTTGTCGTCCTTAATTCTCAAAGAGAACTGAAATGACATCACTATGTTAAAGTCAAGTTACAGTGTGTCTGACTGTGACTGATCAGACCAATATGAGCTCAGAATGCTCTGCCACAGGTCAGGCACCATGCGCAAAATTTGTGCATCTCTCATTTCATTTGAGCTACTTCATTTCTGCTTTGCTCGTAGAGCACAGCGCCTTCTTTAATGAGGGTGTGCCATGCTGGGTGGTCCTGTGACAGTGTATCTCATGTCACAAAATCAATTCCAAAATTCTTAAAAGAGACCTTGAGAGTATCCTTGTATCACTTTTTCTGACCACCACATGAACATTTGTCTTGTGTGAGTTCTCTGTAAAATAATCTTTTAGGGAATATTGTGTTTGTCATTCAATTTAACCTATAACGGCTCTCTCAAGTACAGTATTGGACTAAGCAGTATTATTCAGGCAGTACCTATACTGGCACATTAGGGAATATCATTTGACTGAATATCCTCAAACACTGGCTATAAGTACCTCCATCTCACTCAGGCTCCCCCCCCCCCCCCCCACTTCTCTCCCCATGTATATACTCATATATTCCTTATAAGGTAGAAATCTGACAATTGGGATTTGGAATGGTAATGTGAATTTGAAGATCTTCCCTGCCCTTTAATAGGCCAAATGTAGTCACGTGGAACCTGTGGTGGGAGGAGCTTGCTGAAGGGTAGAGCAGAACCCACAGGAACGTGGGAGTCAGAACAGCTAGCACAGTGGGTAAGAGAGGACACAATCAAGCAGACAGCTAGGCAGTGTAAGTGTTTGTTTGTGGGAAGGGTAAAGGATAGTGTGGCTTCCTTCTGTGTTCTGTGTATTAACTTCTTTGTTTCTGTAATGGATTTGACTTTCTGGTGTTGGGATCTGGTTTTCTTGTGTCTTGATAAATGTTTTGCTTCTGTCTTCTATATGGAGAATCTGTTATATTTTGTGATTCAGAACTGTGCCAGCAATCCATAGTCACCCTCAGTTCTGTGAATATTGTATTGGTGCTACAGGTTCTGGAGCAATAGTGAACAACTTTGTGTTCTTGAACTTCTGCCTCCATTATTCTTTACCTTGATGAATTGGGAAGAAGAAGTCACACTTCTGTCAGTGTGCTAAGTCCATATTCACCACCACCAAGTCTAGCTATCATTAGTTTGCATCAAGACATTTAGCAATGGTATAATAGCTAATCAAAACCATCACTGATTAACCTCATACTGATTGAGAGCCCAGCCAGCCAGTCACATTGGTGGAAAGACAGATAGAAAATAGAAGGCCATTTTCCTAAATATCTATGTACCATTTAATTATTCCTGGAGCTTCATTAGTATACAAATGGGGTCCTGAAAGCCCACCATGTTATTTCTCTGAGGAAATCCATTCAATATTCCACCTTAGAACTCCAGAAATTTGGCCTCTCTGACCTCGATAGTAAAAAAGTAGTGGAAGCAAGAACTTCTTTCTTACCTGTCTCTTCACTCCATTTTGGTGATCTCATTAGCTCCTGTGAGTTCAATTCCATCTCTGCAGAGGACTTTTATATTTATGTTTCCAGTCCCGTTTTCTCTCCTGAACCATACTCCTATATAATCACCTACCTACTGGGTATCTCCACTTGGATATCCCGTGGGCATCTCAAACTCAGGATGTCTGAAACAGAGCCAATTACGTTTGATTCAGAACAGAACCCATCCAGCCCCTAAACGTCTTCATTTCTGTTGATAAAATCACCAGCTTTATAGGTGCCCCCAGCCTACAAGTTTAGAGTCGTTGTTGGCACTGCCCTCTCCCTTATCTAATTAATTTCTATGTCATGTTAATCCTTCTGCCACCACATCCCATTCATATGCTCTTTTCCTTCTAATCATATAACTTCTATCCTGCTCTAGGTCCTCAGAACCTATTACCCAAACTATTGTAATAACCTCCAACTTCCTCATTGCTTTTCTTGTCCAAATTCTCTGCCTTCTCTAATTTAGTTTCCCTATAGCTATCAAATGAATACCGACCTAAAAAACCTTCAAAGATTCCTTATTGCCTCTAGAAAAAAATATAAAATCTTCATCTTGGCATTTAAAGTCCCCTACATTCCAGTTCCCCCCTAACTTTCCCCCCCCTAACTTTTCCTATGTTTTCTTACTTTCCTGCACACACACCCCATTCCTGTCAAATGACCTGTTAGTTGTTCCTCATATACATCATTTCATTTCCTGCTTTTGTTTCTTTGTACTAGTACCCACTTTGCATTTCCAAATCTGGAATATGCTTCCTTCCTACATTCACCTTATTTCATTTTCCTAGTGGTCTTCAGAGCACATTGCAGGAGCCCCCTACTATAGGTAGCTTTTTTTTTCTTCCCTCTTCCACCTACCCTATGCTCCTACCCCCAGTTAATCTCAAACTCTCTCTTCCTCTCTCTCTCTTCCTCTCCCTCCCTCTCTCTCTCTCCCTCTCTCTCTCTCCTTCTCTCTCTCTCCCTCTCTCTCTTTCCCACTCTCTCCTTCTCTCTCTCTCCCTCTCTCTCTCTTCCTCTCTCTCTCTCTCCTCTCTCTCTCTCTGTCTCCTTCTCTCTCTCTCTCTCTCTCTCTCTCTCCCTCTCCCTCATTTTTTTATTGGATTATCTATGTTCATATTGTATCCTCCAAGTAGAATATAAGGTTTTTGAGGACAGGGACTATTTCCCCCTCTCCCCCAAACCTGTCGCATAGTAGGTCCTTAATAAGTATGTGTCATTGAATTGAATTTTCTAAATCCAAGCCACACGTAATTTTTCTTATAGTTTTGGGGTAACCTAGAAAGCTAAAGACTTGATGTGGAAGAAAGGGGATAAGTGGATGGATAGAGACACCAATATGTAGGAAGCTTAAGGAGTCAGGCCTCCTGTAAATATAAACCCACAAGAGATGATAGAGTCAAAGATTTAGAGCTGAAAGGGGCATTAGGTTCATGGAGTCTAAGCCCCACATTTTATAGATGAAAATGCTAAGATTCAGAATTGTTAATATTCCTGTCCTAGGACACATAAGGTTAAAGTCACAAATAGCAGAACCAAGACTTGAACCAAGATATTTTCTTCCAAGACCCCTATAGGATCGTTGTATGATACAATCATTTATCTAGAGCTGGACCTTAGAGAGACCGTGAAGTCTTAGTTTCTTCACCTTTTTGTGTTATGGATCCTTTTAGAAATCTGAGGAAGCTGGGACAACTGGGTAGTACAGTGAATGAAGATTTGGTCCTGGAATCGGGAGGATCTGAGTTCAAAACCAGTTTCAGACACTTATTAACTGAGTGACCCTGGACCAGTCACTTAACCCTGATTGGCCTCTCCAAAAAAGAAAAATATCTGAGGAAGCTTGCAGACTCTATCTCAAAAGAATGTTTTAAAATATGTTAAATAAAATACCTAGGATTACAAAGGAAATCAGTTATGGTGAAATTCAGTTATCAAACTGGCAAAGAGGCATATACATGGATCCGAGGTGAAGAACCCTCATTTAGGCCAACCTCCTACTTTTAAAGATAGGAAAACTGAGACCTAGAGAAATTAAGTGACTTGCCCAAGGTCACACAGAGAATAAGTATCAGAAATGGGAATTTAAATTGATGTCCTCTGAGACCCATGAATTGTTTTTTTCCATTTTGTGTGCTAACACCTAGTGACTCCAAGTGGAACTTTTCTTCTCCCCATCCCATTGTTGAAAGTAATTCACTCTCCCAAAATTTTATCTAACCATCTGTAACAGTAAGCACCCTAGCATGCCTAGGGCAGCTACTAGCACAGGTTCTTAGATCTGCTTTTCCAAAGGAAAGCAACTCAAAATGGGTTAACAATCTCACTTTAATCAAACATATCATTTACCTAGTTCGGGGG
>JAQQSV010006435.1:0-14277 GCA_028646515.1 Pseudochirops corinnae
ACTTCTCCTTTGACTTTAGAACTATTACTCTTCATACTGTCTTTATACCTCTGAATTGAGGGGGAAAATTATTGATTTTTCTTTCCTATCTGGATTATGTATTTACTTATTTGGAAATGATCTTCCCACGGAGTTTTAACTAAAAGGTACTTTCAACGTGAAATATGTTTAAGATCTGGGCAAGGTAAGAAGAGTCCATCACTGCTGGCCTCGATTAGCTAGACTGGAAGCTCAAAGCTCAGCCAGTAGATGTCTCTGTTACATTCATGACAGTGGGGTGCTCTCACCCTTTGGGAAAAAGCCAAAGCTTTGATTTTTCAGTCTGCTGGATGCTTGCTAGAGATGATGCATGTTCCTGGCATTTAAAAAAAAATAAAAATCTGGCACTAGTGGGTTCATGTGCTCCAATTTGTGCTGTCAGCTTCATAGCATAGTCTCTGGTGAAAACATCTAATGGGAACACTGATTCTTATGGTGAAAGGACATTGTTGTATTGTAGATTTGTTTTATTTCAAATCTTTACATAAACTGTGACAGCATCCCAACATGCATCAGTTTTTCTCTAGGGAAAGAGAAGCTAACACATATCCATTGTCTTCTCTTAGGCCATCTGCTTTGCTATACAGCCTTTGGCCAGTACGAATTTATGTTCCTCTGATATTAGGAAGACTTTTTTTATTCTTTATTCAGTAAGATAAAGTCATCCAATCTACATAACATACTGTAGATGGGAATAACCATTATAGCAAATAAGGAACTGTATAGATTTTTTAACCATGACCATGGAAGATGCCTGTTTTACAGTGAGATATCTTTCCTTTCTATCCTGGCAAAAACTATAAGGCTTTGCAGTAGAGATAAATAGTTCTTTCTTGTAAAAATTATTTTAGCCTTAATGAAAAATGATCAACTGTATGGAATGTGAAGACAAGGTGAACATTGAAATACTGTAGTAGTATTATTAACGGCTGCACAGTCAACTCTCTTATGTTCAGAGGTTTATTATCTGATGCCATGTTGTAGTCCAGAGGTGTCAAACCCATGACCTGCAAAATTCCAGAATGCCCACCAACCAGTTTAAAATATAATTGGGAAATTTTTTACAAAATAAATAAAACTACAATACAATATAGATCATGTTAATTTTTGGTTTTCTGAGTCAAAATCTGGACCACAAGGATTTGTTTCTATTTGAGGCTGACACTACTGTTTTAGAGGAATGAGTGATGAATTAGGGGTCAGGAGCCTTGAGGTTTATCTAGTTCCAGGTTGGCTTCTGGATGGCTATGAGTCCTCAGAGAAGTAATTTCATTTATCTGAGGCAAAATATTGATTTGTAAAATCTCAAGAACTAGACTAAATCACGTCCATGTTTCCTTCCAGTTCTCATCCATTAGGATTCTATCTAGTTTGTATATTGTCTAGAACATTCTGTTTCTTCTTTTCCTCCCTTTGGCAGCATGTTTTAACTATTTCTACATGAATCACAAGAAAAGCTACAAATGGTTCTTAAAAAGAAAGAAAGGTGAAAGAGGGTAACTAAGAATTGGCCATGAAATTAAATTATTAAGAAAAAACCTTTAGGTACTGGTAAATTGCTATGATTTCTATCAGTGCTACTCCCACTCCTCACCTACGTTACCATGGACATGTGGAAAATGTTGGAAGTCAGTTGAATAAAATCCGTATTTCCTTTATATGAGATGGCTTAAATGCTACCCTTTGATTAACAGCATTGGTGGGGAGGTTTTCAGACTTTCTATTGCATCAGCCTCCTAATTGGAATCCCTGCCTCTCTCTCCAGGCAACTACTACAGTGATTTTCTTTAAAGTTTAGGACTAACAATGTCTTGTCCCTACTCAATAAATTCTAATAGCTCATTATTTCTAGGATGAAGCATAAACTCCTGTTTGACTTTTAAAACCTTTAACAACCTGGTCTCAATCTAGTTTTCCAGTTTTATATATCACTGCCCTTCTCACCATATACAATCCACTCCAAATGGTTTTCTTATTGTTACTTATACATGACATTGCATATCTTGGTTCTTTTGCTCTTATGTCTTCCATGCCTAGAATACACTCTATTCTCACTTCTGTGTTTTAGGATTTCTCATTCTCATCAACACTCAGCTTAAGCACAACTTTCTATAATGAAGCTTTTTCTGATGCCTAGGTGCTATTATCTACTTCCCCCCATTGGCATCAATTTTGTGTGGGTATTATGTATGTATAGGGATAGATAGATCAATAGATAGATAGGCAGACTGACATATACATAGATGATAGACAGATAGATGATAGATACACAACTATATAATAGCTGTGCTATGTGTACGTATGTATGCATATGATAGAAAGGTATATGTATACATGTGTAATATATGTATACCACTATAGTTTGTGTACATGCTGTTGTATGTAGATGTATATGCAATCAATATATGTATATGGTTTATGTATGTATAGGTCAGCGGTTCTCAACCTGTGGGTTGTGTTCAGTTTGTAACAATGAAAATATATCCTGCATATCAGATATTTACATTATGATTCATAACAGTAGCAAAATTACAGTTATGAAGTAGCAACAAAAATAATTTTATGGTTGGGGGTCACCACAACATGAGGAACTATATTAAAGGGTTACAGCATTAGGAAGGTTGAGAACCACTGCTTCAGGGAAACATACATGAGTTTGTATGTGTGTGGACACATAGGGCAGGTACTATTTTACTTTTGTACTTGTATCACCAGAATTTAGCTCAATTCCTGGTGTACAAGAAGCACTTTGTTAAATTCTTACTGACTCAATATAACTTTCTGTCTCTCAAAAGCAAACTATAGAAAAGGAAAGATGAATATTACGTTGCTATTGTGTTGTCATAGATACCAACAAGTATAGATAACTCTTTAACAATGCCCTTATCTCATTATAAGAAATTATTTATGTCTGTGGCCTAAAAGTTTACTCTGATACTTGAATGGATGTGTGAGGTCATTAATGTTTGTATCTCCTTTTGTGTTGAAAATCATAACCAGTCCTCGACTGCCTATCCCATAAGATTCCTGGCCCAAAGTCCTAAAAGCATTTTTTTTAACCATTCATTTCAAGATTCTAGTATAAGATTTTTTTCACATCACTATCTGCGTTTATATCTCAAATGCTCCATTTTTATATTGCCCTGAGTAAGATACTCTTGTTGTCATTTTATCAAGATCCTACTACAGCAGGTTACAAATTGGCACATTTTACATTTTAAAATATCTGTATCACCTTGGCATCCATGAGAATTCTATGTGATGTTTGTACCTCATGCAATTAGAATGGCCCTAAATATGTTAATTCATTTCTTTTGAAGCTGCTTTTCAATATACAGTTTTTAGCAATTTCAAAACAACTGAAATAGAAACATTGTCTATGGGACCACAGCTGTAACTAATTCTAAACTCTTGAAAGCTCTTTGAAAAGTATATCTCTGGGGGGAAAAGTTAAATTGGATCAAATACTGCCCCCCAGATATTTGTACCATTACCCTGTAATCACTACAATTCCAAGGGTCGACTTCAAGAATTTAACTTGACAAAAGGCAAGTGAAGGCATAGTTTGGTATTGCAAAAGCTGAGGGCAGGGTAGCTATGTTATAAGAGCCTGAGATGAATTTCAATTACAATTTTAATAATTTTATTGGCATGACAAGGTATTTTGTGAAAGTCAATATTAACAGTGTTTGTGTCTAGGGACTGATCTGCTGTCATACTTCTCCTTTTCCATTACTTTCCATTATGTGATTTAGTAAGAAACTGCCCAGGTTGGGTGGTTTATTTTTTACACCTTTCTTACTCCATCTTCTCTTACCTTGCAGCCGATTCTAGTATTTCCAGATTTTTTGCTTTTTGTTTTCATTTGATTGAGGGCCAGAAGATACTACCAAAGAAATGCCCATTTTTCAATTTGGGCTTCCACTAAATATATTTTCCAGTCTGCAATCAGTAATTCCATAAATTATCCTTTGAAAATTTATTTGTCACAAAACAAACCATCTTTGATTGTGAAGCACGTCTTTTCAAGTGACTGCAACATGAAATACTTCTACAAAGGCATGCATGGTAGTATTCTATGAATGACTTTGAAACACTATTGCTGGAAAGTTGGCACTGGCTATGACAATAAGAATTTAATCAATAAGTACTCATTGAATGTTGTGAGTTCACAGGACCATCTAAAGCTGGGATCTACCTGAGAATCCACTTAGTCCAACCTCTTTGCTTTACAGAGGAGGCAACTGAAGCCCAGAGAGTTGAAATGACCTGCCCAAAGTCACCCAGGTTGTAAATGCAGAGGCAGAATTCAAACCCAATTTGTCTGACTACAAAGTCAGTGTTCTTTCCAATTCATCACTGTGGGCATTGCAAAAGTTGATTGTGGCCTAGGCCCTCTTTACTAGACCATCTCATTTAATCAGGAGGTTCACACATCAGGGGTAAATGGTTGCTCCTTGATTTCACGTGGGAAAGGGGTGTAAGCTATGGAGTGATAGTAAAGAAGGTACCATAGGAAAAGTCCAGTGTCTTCTTTGGGTGTTTTGAGACATGTAGTGTTCAATTGTTCTTTCTTCATACCATAGCTAGAAGGTGTCTGCTAGGAGGTCATCCCTTCAGATTGAACATTTCTTGATATTAAAGGCACAAAAATTTCATTTTTTAAATTTGTTCCAGGAATATCTGATGAAATAAGAGTAATTACAAGTCACATGGATATGTTTGGTGCTTTAAGGATTACAAAGTTTTTTCTTCTCAATTCTATGAGATGTTTTCATCAGTAGAGGGAGGCATTGGTGTAAAAACTACTTACATAAATACAGATTAGTAACCTGTTCTTAATTTATAATCTTAGTTGCCTGAAAGATGAAGGAACTTAATTTGTCAATGGCAAGACTTGAATCTAGGCCTTAACTCCATGACTGGCCCTTGGGTTCCATCACAACTGCCTCCCACAGGTTGTAACTCACCTCAACCTCATGAACAATACTACCACCACCATCAAGAACAAGAAATTCTCTGAGGTAGCTAGTGAAAGTTTTATAGAAATGAAAACTGAGACTCTGCCATGGTCACACATCCAGTGCAAAGGAAAGACTAGGTTGAATCCAGCTCTCTTGACTTCAAATTTAACACTCTTTTTTGTTTTGTTTTTTTTTTGCTTTTTGGAGGGGGGAAGGCAGGGCAGTCAGGGTTAAGTGACTTCCCCAAGGTCACAGGGCTAGTAAGTGTTAAGTGTCTGAGGTCAGATTTGAACTCAGGTCCTTCTGACTCCAGGGCCAGTGCTCTATTTACTGTGTCACCTAGCCACCCAAAACACTATTTCTAACACACAATGATAACCTACACAAAATGAAACTTAATCAATGCTTATTAACTAACTGGCAATCTGTGATTTGACCTAGAACTATTAAATAAGATACGTACAAATGACAAAAAATTACTTTCTCTCTTTCATCTTCACATCTTTCTCTTCTCTCTGTCTCTGTGTATCTCTGTCTCTCTCAGGTATTATAGAATAATTTCAATGAGTTCCAGTTTTTATATGTGGTTTCTTTCCTTTATAAGAATATTAACATTTTAATTCTGCCATGAAAAAGCAGCATATGTGTGTATTATATAGATATGTATGTATGTGTCCATATATATATACACACATATGTATATGATTTGCATACTTTGTGAGTCCTTTTAATATGCTGCAATGGTACAAAGGGCATATGTGAACTTCTGAAATATATGGTACCAGAAACAAACTCCTCTAGATTAAGAGAAGGAAAAGTCCTAGTTCTATTCCATAATCCATTTTGGAATAGCTTCTCTACCACTTTAGTGCGTGCTTGTGGTGTTATTAGTATAATCTATAGCTATTGCTAGGCCCCAGCCCTATGATAAAATAGATTGAATTATGCAATTGAATAACTTTAGCAATAGCTTTATTGTGGTATTGAATGTGTCTGGTATCTTTTATATGACACAGACCTCTTGTAGATTGTTTTTCTGACATGATTCCTATGCCCTTATAAAACTGCTTATGTGTTTGATCCAAACATATGAAACTCAGATGAGATGAAAGCCCAGAGTTGCTAAGATGGCCTTGCTTTCCCTGTGATCAAGATCTCATGTTCATATACATCTTAAAAACAAAACATAATTTTTTTTTTTGCTCAAGAAATATAATAGGTTAGTACAAAACCAAGAAATGTATCCTAATGCTATCCAAAAAAAAAAAATTTCAGGAAATTGAATAGTTTTCAAATACTGTTTTCAAAAATAGTTTTCAAAAAACTGGATAATGTTCAGGCCACCCATCGATTTCTAGTATTCTTTTTGGTTCAGATTTCATCAGTGAAGGGAAACTCTACTCATGACTATTAATAACTTATTGGTAACTTGTAGATTTAAGAACTTTCCTGAGGCTGATCATAGTGATTCATGTGCATAATCCCTTATACCTGAGAGACAGACTTGTGGATTTCTTTGAGCTCAGGAATTCTGGGTTATAGTGAACTAAGCCAATCATCCATGCTAAGTTCAGCACCAGTATGATGACCTCCCTTGAGCAAGCAACTACCAGGCTGCCTTAGGAGGGGTGAACCAGCCCAGGAGAGGGTCAAAGTTCCCAAGCTGATCAGCAGTGGTATTGGGCCTGTGAATAATCAATGTACTTCTAACCAGGACAAGACAGGAAGAACCCGTCTCCAAAAACAAACAAACAGAAAGTCGTCTGGGGGCACTGAGAGGGTAGCTGATGTGCCCATGGTCACATTGTTAGCATGTGCTTCAGAGACAAGGCCTGAATCCAGTAAGCAGGTTTGACTTTAAGGTCAATCTACTACCCATTAGCCCATGCTTCCCCTTCCTAGTATCATATACTAACCTTAAGAAGTATATCTGTGAGAAAAAGTGGGCCCTGTGAGTCTTAACAGGCCAATTCAAAAAGTAGTTTTAGACTTTTATGAGTAGAGCCTTCATCCTGTGGATTTTAAAACAACCAGATGAAGGATAGTCATCCAGCATGTCCCTAGAAGGAAAAAAAAAATTACCATATCTGTATCTCCTTGGGCAATTCACTTCTCTCTGCCTCGGTTTCCTCCTTTGTAAATTGAGGGAGTTGGATTAGATTATCTCTAAGAGAATTTTCAACTTTAAATCCATGGACTGGACCCACTCTTCACTTTCTGAAGGCAAACGTTATCTGTGGGAATTCCACAAAAAGCAGCCGGGTTGGAATGAACGTGTCACAGATGACAGCGCCTTTTTAATAAAACTCTCCTACCTTGATCAATCCATGCCCTTCCATTTAAAGCTGAGATTAATTCTCCTAGACACACCACAGTACAGTATTAACACTTGAAATCATCTTATAAATGTTTCCTTTCATATCTGGCATGACTATTGTCGCACTTTAGAAACTGCTTCTATTGACCTTTAGATTAAAAATATGTTGGATTATCATGATTGACACATGGAAAAATGATTCATTCTTGCCAAACACAGTCTAACAACTTTTTAACATTCCCTTTTCTTTACAACTGCCTCTACTTTCATTATATGAAATATGGCTGTATTATACACCACTTCTCATTGCCTAACATGCTTTTTTTTTCCCCTGAGTTCAAGAAGATTTACATTTGGAACTAAATGTTTCAGTGATTGCTCTGTTGGATTTCATTATACCAGTGTAGTTAATCAAAGCAAGTCTGGCCTTGCAACCATGATTCATTGTATGGTTTTTTGAACTTAGTCATTTACACAGAATGAATATACACATTATCACCAGAGTGCTGGATTTTCTTTAACAGCCTACATGACATGGTACTGTAATGCCTCTGTAAACTGCTTGGGCCAGGGAGTTTTACAAATGCTAGATTTACCACCAAAAGAAAAAGAAGAAATACATATGTATTGTGTGTATATTATGTGTATGTTACATATGTATATATTATGAATGTGTATGTGTTTGTAGTGTGTGCATGTGTGTATACATGTATGTGTGTGCATGGATAGATACATGGATGTATATATAGTGTATGTATATTTGGGTTTGTAATCCATTTTTCCTGTTAGAAGGGCAGAAGGCAGCCACTGGGTGGAGTTGAAGAAAGAGGAGGGTGTGGATATGTCCTGAGGGATAGGCTTATTACTCTGTGCTCTAAATGGGAATGCTTTCAATTTTACATAATTTTCCTTTTCAGAGTATGTGGTCTTCACAATAGTAATTAACAATTAACTCTCAAATAAGTCACAGTCTGGGTGGGACTTGGTGAGTTTGGATTTTAAGTGTAGCTTGAGGCAACAGAGCAGGCTAGGTTGTTGTTTGGGTTGATTTTATTTTTCTTTTAAACTGGAGAAGTTAATTGTATTGATCTTAACAGCCATTTCTGAGTAGGAAAAGCAGTGATGTTCCCATTTACAACATTTCACTTAATCATATTAACACAGCGCCCAGAAAAAGATCTGATTGCCCACTAATCTATCCAATGTGAATAATCCTAAAGCAGCTATAGCCATTCCTGGAAGATATAATATGGTAGTAGATGAAGGTAGAGGAAAGAGAACAAAATTTGAAGTCAGAGGACTGGGGTTCAAGTCCCAGGTCTTCTATTACCTGTGTGACTTTAGATAAGTCACTTAACTTCTCTGTGCCTCAATTTCTTCATCTGTAAAAATAAGGGAGTTGAACTAGATAACCTCTGAGTTTTCTTCTACCTCTGTATCTTTGAAATATTCAATCAAGACTCAAATCCCTTCTAGGAGGCTTATTAGACACTGAGGGTAGACAAGTCACTAAACCTCATTGATTTTTAATTTCCTCATTTATGAAATGTGCAGCTAAGTGACATAGTAGGTAGAGTACTGGGCCTGGAATCAGGAAGACTCATCTGCCTGAGTTCAAATGCGGCCAATCCTGGGCAAGTCACTTAACCCTGTTTGCCTCAGTTTCCTCATCTGTAAAATGAGCTAGAGAAGAAAATGGTAAACCACTCCAGTATCTTTGCCAAGAAAACCCCATAAATGGGGTCACAGAGAGTCAGACATGACTGAAAAACAACTTAACAACAAAATGGGGACAATACTCCCTTAGTATTCACTTGATTTTTGTAAGATTCAGATGAGAAAATATATGTAAATAAGATAATATATGTAAAGGACTTGGCAAACTTTAAAGTATTATATAAATATAAACTATTATTATTCTGCCATGAGGATTTCCTATCCATACTAATATTCCCATACAGCATATAGTGACTGACCTACTATGTAGTTAATAGTAGGGGCTTTATTTATTTTCAACTTGCTAAAATATTAAACTTTATTTCTATTCTTAGACACTTACTAGAACTAGTATATTGCTAAAGTGGTCACTACTAACCTTCCATGCACATTAAAACACACACACACATACACACACACACACACACACATTTTGTCTGGTCATTGCACAGAATATTTCAATTTCTAATTGATATGCTTTATTTTTATATTACAATCATTTCTGATTATATACATTCTGCCTCTACTACCAAGAGAATAATTCCTAAAACAATGAATAAAAAATAAAGAGAAAATAAAACAGCTCAGTAAAACTAACACAATCAACTAAATCTAACAGTACATGCATTGTTCCATGGCCATACACCCCCACCATCTGTAAAGAAGAGAAGGAGGTGCATATTCTCATCTCTTTGAGAAAAGCTAAGCTTGGTCATTATATTAAACAGTTTTGTTTCATTGTTCCATTTACACTGCTGTTGTGTATACTCTTTGGATTTGCTGTCCTCATTGCATCAGTTCATAAAAATCTTCCTAAGCTTCTCTAAATTTTTCATATTTATTTATTTTTGCAATTGCAATAATATTTCTAGTACCTTTGGGTGCCACAACCCTTAACCATTCATAAACTGAGTAGAATCTAGTCTGTATCCAGTTTTCTGCTACAACTAAAAAAAAAAATACCATTATGAATATTCTAGTATGTCTGGAACTTTTCTTTCTGTCTTTTTTCCCCTTTGGGTATATGGGCCACAGTGGAATCTCTAGGTTATAGACATTTTACTCATTTTTTCCAAATTGCTTTCCAGAATGGTTGGATTAGTTTGCAATTCTACCAGCTGTACATTTCTAAGATTTTCTTTCCACAGCCCCCTCAATAGTAACCACTTCTGTCTTTTATCATCTTTGTCAATTTGTCAGGTATGAGGTAAAATCTTAGAATTGCTTTATTTTTCATTTCTCTAATTAGTGATGTGCAGCAATCTTTCAATATATTCATATTGTTTTCGCTGAGAATACATGAGACTGCAAAGTAATCTTTTTGAGAGAAAAAAAAAAGGACTTAATATATATTAGAACACCAGACCAAGGGATACATGGTCTAAACGAAATCAGAGTAAATATAAGGAGAACTAGGAACTGATGAGAAATATAATAACTTCTGTTAACACTTTTCTTTCTGACTTCTTGGTCTTCATAGGGAAGATCATATGTTTTGTGGGGAAACCTGGGCATTCTTTATTTGACCTAATAAATGATAGAGAAGAATTTTATGAGAGGTCACTAAACAGACTGAGTAGTTGCTGTGGTAAATGAGAGAAAGAGAATAATATAGATTTTGCAATTTTGGTAGGTTTCTTAATATTTAAAATCCTTTTAAAGATGTATGGATATCATCAAACAAGGAATTTTGAGGTACTGATTATTTAAACTTCCTACCATTTTTGCTGGAAATTCAAACTTTAGTTAGAGAGAAACAAGCATCATGTTCTTCTACAGTTGAGGAACATGCTTTATGTGATCCTCCCCCTTCATACACACCACTCCTTTTCTCACTTTGGTTTACACTTTAATAAAAAACATTTTGACTTCTGATCACATTTTGGGCTTTCTTTCAGTCACTGGTACCATATTATCAATAACTGCCTTCAGATTTCACAGTGACTCTGTAAGTCATAGCTTTCAAACTACTATGACATGAAGATTTTTTTTCCTCCTCAACTATTAGTCGCAACTAATAATTTCATAATGTGAAAATTCAGCTTAAATTTTCTTTTTTTTTTTTTTTGCTAATTTCTACTAGAAAAGAGGGAAGGTTTTACCAATTGTTGAGTTTTTGGATGGCTCAACATTTAACTTGTAGTGGAATTATATAGTCTCTTGCTTTCAAAGAAGAGTCATCCTGTAACTTTTTTAAGTAATAGAGCCAGAAAGAACTAATAAATACTTTGAGAAATGAGTGCTCCAAGTAGTTATAACACAGCTATGCAAATGAATAGTAAGGCTTCATCAAGGAAAGAGGGTAACAGAATTCATCAGATTATAAAATCTAAAATGAGAACCAAAAGCGGTAAAACCAAGTTGTTTTTAATCTTTCTTTTTATTGCTTTAAAAAATGTACCTCTCTCATATATAAATGCAGCATAATACTCATATATAAATATAACACAACATTCATATATACATGTTTAATTAATTATATAACATAATCATATAATACAGCATTTTATATTTTGTTGTTGTTCCTTGTTCCAGTCACATACTACTCTTAGTATCCCCATTTGGAGTTTTCTTGGCAGAGATATATAGTGATTTGCCATTTCTTTCTTCAGCTCATTTCATGACTCATCTGTAACTCTGTAACCCTGCAAATAGGATTAAGTGACTTGCTAGGGTCACACCGTTAGTGTTTGAGGCCAGATTTAACTCATGAAGATGAGTCTTTCTGACTCCAGGCCCAGTACTCTATCCACTGCACCACCTAGCTGAATTTTATCATACTTATATATATATATATTTAGACGAATGTTTGTATAGATATATGACATTTATGTATGCATATATATATACACATATAGTATATATATGTATAGGTATATATGTATGTATAAAAATATATAGAATTAATGTAGAATTGATAAATACATATTTTTAAAGTATAAGATTGTTATATCTATGTAAGATTGTTTTTATGTTCCATATGTGAACATATAGCTATAGAGATGAGTTATATTACATTTTAATAAGTTATGCAAATATTTATATGCATTTTTCCATCTTCCATTAGGTTAGGCATTCAGTGCTTTGCAAACAGCAGGCAGCCAACAAGGCATATTGAGGGATTGACTTCAGAACCTATAAACATCTGCAAATTAACCCAACAAACAGCTATTTCTAGTCCAAAGTCAGCTGTTTGGACACACAATTCAAGGTTAAACCTCATATAGGTATAACCACAACAATTTCACCTACTATTTAAATTCCATATGTCAAAGTTCCAGATTGGTATCAGAGGAGTGGGGAGGTTATTATAGATATGTCCTTCTTGCCAGCTCTGTTAAGAAAACTTCTGGCTCACCAGCCTTGTAGTTGAATTTGTGGAAAATGAGCTCTGGTTACACCTACCAGTAAATGTTTAGGGGGGAAATAAATAAACAACAACAAAACTAGAAGAAGCCTTTACTGTGATGCAATTTGGTCAGATGAATGATTTCTTTTCTAGAGTTGCTAAATTTTGTAGTTGTCAGGGTCCCCATGAACTTGGTTGAGTCATTTAAACTTATGAATTGAAGAAAACAATACCTGTTCCAGAGGAGCATGGAGTAGTGGCTCAATCCTAAAATTCTCTCAGGTAGTTACAAAAGAGAATTCTCTGTTGTGTTTGCAGAGTACTCAAAGAGCTTGGGATAGAAGGGTCCTCCTACATGTTTTCTCAGCAGTATAATCGGCAGAAGCTAAGCAGGTCATGGCTCAGGTCGTTTGGCACAGTGGCAAGGAGAATCTTGCCCACCTGTTCCTGGCAGGTCTCCTGCCCCCTCCTCTCTTCTAAACAGTAACATTTACTGAACACTTACAGTGGAGGAGAGGGGAAATATTGATCTGCGTGCTGGGGCTTAAAAATGGGTCATTATGTGCCACTTGCTTTGCACTAATCTATTCACTGAGGTTTGTTTGTTTTTTTCCTGCTGTCTAAATCCTATCTTTGATATAGGCAAAGGAATTTGTAAAAATAAATGTGACTTGAACTAGAAGAAGAGGGAAAAAATCAGCCAGATGTAGTTAGCACCACCTGCACTAAGAAAGACTAGAGATGCTGTTTGTCAAATATTAGGAGATATATGCCTGCAAGCTGGGGGATAGAGAGATGTTTTCAGAGTTTTTCTTTTTTTTTTTTTTAAATTCTATGGCCAAGGAAGGAAAGGGGAAAAAAATAACATTTGCTTCTTATAGCTGTCATTCAACCTGTGAAAAACATATCTTACTGGTGATTTCAAAACAGTTTCCATATCTGCTTGATGTTTTTGAAACATTTTCTTTGGACTGTTATTTGGCTGGCTCTGCAACTTTGAGAAAGTCTCTTAATCTCTCTGGGCATCAGTTTTCTCATCTTTGAAAATGGGGGGAAGGGATAGACTAGATCAGGAGTTTTAATGTTTTTTTGTATCATGGACCTCTTTAGTGGTTTATTGAAACCTTTGGGGGCAGAGCCAAGAGGGCGGCATAGGAGCAGCAAGGTATCACAGCTCCCATATAGCCACCTCAAATGGGTATGGGTATAAAATATGACTCTAAACAGATTTTAGGGCTCTAAAACTCACACAAATACATCTCCCGCTGAAGGCAGCTTGGTAGGAAGGGATCATCTCAGCACTGATAGCTGAAACCAGCCCAGCCTGAAACCAAGGCTTGGCCCTGGGCGAGGGGGGGGGGGGGGGGGGCTGGGGAGGCCAGGATGAGCCGCAGCTGGAGCTTCAGGAGAGAGATCAGTGGCAGCTGTTGCAGTTTCCTGAATTATTGAGCCATAAGAAACAAGGACTAAGTGAAAGGTCAGTGGAACTCAGCTAAATTTGGGGTAGAAAAGCAGTCCAGCCAAACTGCCTCCAGCAGAAGCAGCAGCCCTGCAGCTGCCTCCACGTGGCTCCTTCAGAGCTCCCAGCTGGCAGACTTCAGGGGGGGCCAAGTGATTGTTCAGAGTCCAAGTGCTCTTGCATTGAGTGGCCTAGATCCAGATTGTGGTCTTGGGTGGTGGTCCTGGAGTGTGTTTTCAGTGAGCCAAAACTGGTGGGGGATACATAAAAACAACAGCCCCCTAATAGCTTGGTGTAACAGCAAGCACCCTAGCATGCCTAGGGCAGCTACTAGCACAGGTTCTTAGATCTGCTTTTCTAAAGGAAAGCAACTCAAAATGGGTTAACAATCTTACTTTAATCAAACATATCATTTACCTAGTTCAGGAGGAAA
>JAQQSV010006436.1:0-14276 GCA_028646515.1 Pseudochirops corinnae
GGGGAGGGGGGAATAAGAGGGGGGGAAATTTAAAACTTCTAGAAGGGAATGATGAAAAATATAAATCAATAAACTTAAAAAAAGAAATAGTGAGCAAGCAGATTTCAAAAAATCTGGACTTACATGAACTGATGCTGAGTGAAGTGAGCAGAACCAAAAGAACACTGTACACAGTATCAGCTACATTGTGTGATCAACTTTGATAGACTTAGTTCTTGTCAGCAATACAATTATCTAAGACAATGCCAAAAGATTCATGATGGAAAAATGCTATCCACATCAAGAGAAAAAACTATGGAGTCTGAATACAGATCAAAGCATGCTATTTTCTCCTTTTTTTTTCTTTCTTGTGGTTTTCCTCTTTTGTTCTGATTCTTCTTTAACAACGGAACTAATATAGAAATGTTTAATATGATTGTACAAGGATAGCCTATATCAGATTGCTTGTCTTCTTGGGGAGAAGGGAAGGGGAAGAGTAAGGGAGAAAAAAATCTGGAACTCAAAATCTTACAAAAGTGAATGTTGAAAACTATCCTTACGTTTAATTGGGGGAAATACCATTTAAGTAGAGGAAAAAATGCAGTTCAGGCTCATCTTCTGTAGGAAACCTTTGCTGGTGGTCCTCTGCCTCTATCCTCAATTCCTAGTGACTCCTCAAACTCCCTTGCATTTAATTACTTTTTGTGTAGAAATAGGTATCAATCAGGAGTTCTTAGTGGAAAGTCCCTGAAATTGGTTTTAAAATTTTTTTTGATAACTTTCAATATATAGGGCAACTAAGTGGTGCAGGCAACAGAGCACCAGGCCAGAAGTCAGGAAGACTTACTTATCTTTCTGAGTTTAAATTAGGCTTCAGATATTTTGTGACCCTGGACAGGTCACTTATCCCTGTTTGCCTCACTTTTCAACTGGAGAGGGAAATGTCAAACCACTCCAGTATCTTGGGCAAGAAAACCTCAAATGAGGTCATGAAGATTTAGATACAACTGAGAATGACCTAACAACCACAATTTCAATATAATTGGTTTTCATTTGCTATTTTATATCTGTTGCATATAAAAAACATTATTCTGAGAAGTATTCTATCAGCTTCACCAGATTGCAAATGGGATCATGAAACAAAAAAAGGTTAAAAATCCCTGATACAGATACATACAACCAATGGCACAGATAAAGTTTTTAACTTTACATTTATGCTGCATATGATTTTTATATGCACTGGTTTCCACTATTAGAATGTAAATTCATCATAAGTAGAGATTGCTTCAATCTTTACTTGTGTGCCTAGCACAAAGTAGGCTTGTGATAAAGACTAATTGATTGATTAAATAAACATACATGTTGATCACCTGATAAGTTCCTCTAGCGGAGGAATGATCATAGCAACAGAAATACAGAACTGGGAGAGACCTCAACCTTTTCATTATAAAAATAAAGAAATTGAGGCTCAAGGAGCCTAAAGGATTTGCCTAATGTTACACACAGGTCATAGGATCATCCATTTAGAGTTCAAAGAGACCAAGGAGGTCTGCTAGTCCAACCTCCTCATTTTACAGGAAAAAAAAAAAAACTGAGGCCAAGAAAATTGTATTAACCAGTCATACCCTAGTTGTATACTGTCTTCCCCTTTAGACTGACTTCCAAGGGAGAAAGGACTGTGTTTTTTGCCTTTCTATCCCCAGTCTTTACCATAATGCCTTGGACAGTTAGTGCTTAATAATTCCTTACTGACTGAATGGCTGTGGGAGAGTTCTGTAGATTTAGAAGACTGCTGTGCTAGCTGCTTGAAACAAGGTCACTACAGGGACAAAGCCCTGGGTACAGCCAGTCAAGCAGCTTATTAACAGCCCAGTTATAGGGAATGCCGTAGCAAAAGTTGTGGGTTGACTTTCCAAAGGGCAAGGTGCCCCCACATCACTGACAGGTATCAAAATTGGAAATTGTGTCCTTGGGGCAGGTAAGTAGATAGAGCAACCTGCCCTGCAATCAGGAGGACCCGAGTTCAAATTGCTAGCTATGTGACCCTGTGCAAGTCATTTATCGAAAAAAGAAAGAAAGAAAAGAAATTGTGTCACTATGTTCTTCCTGTCAGTGGGTTTGCTATAAAACACTCTTATCTTACCTCTGAGCTGGTGGCAGCTTTTCCCAACTTGTCCCAAAACCAAGGGCCTCTTTCTTGAATAGGGAAATCCCTGAAGAAGGAAAAAATGAAGGAAAAAAAAGAGGTCCAAAGGCAGATCTCTACCCCATATCACTCTCTGTCACTAGAGCTATATGTGAGGTCTGTCTCTTCCTTGGAGCATTTAGAGAAAACTGACGAAAAAAATGACAGGGCACAATCAAAACAAAAACTCCATTTTCCAAAGTAGACAAAACTCACCTAGCAAGTTATTACTCTTGGTTCCAAAATGCATACAATTGAGAGACAAGGAGTCAATTCAGATCAAATCTTGGAACTGACTATGAAAGACATTTCATGTATCCAGGAACTGTGTTGTCCTGACCAGAGAACATGAGGAGCATAATCTGGAAAAAAAATGCAACAGATGCAAGATTCCTAAATGATTAGCAGGATGTGATAGCACTATATTTATAATGGGAGGCATTTTAAAGTAGTGGATAGATTGTTGAACGAAGAATCAAAAAGACCTAGATTCAAATCTTACCTCTAGTGAAGAATAAGATCAACATTTTCAGACATGGACAACAGGGGGTTATTTTGTTTGGTTGCAAAGGAGGATTGTTTAGCTTTTGCTTTTGTTTTTTAATCTGTGAGTGGGAGGAGAGATGAAGGTAAATTATAATACTGGGAGGAGGGGAGAGAAATGATAAGAACATCAGTCTTTTTTTTTTTTGAGTGGTCAGAATAGAAGGAAGTTCAGAATGGAACAGGTACAGGGAACAGCTTTGGAATCAACATTTTGAATGCCATATACTTATTTAAAAATTGCATAATAGAGATCCATGGTTTCATGTATGTTCCTCTGCTCTTTGTAAAGCAAAATGTTTATATTTGTTAGTTTTCCGAGTTAAGAATAAAAATAATTCTAAAATTATTTTTTAAAAATATTACTTCTGTAACTTGTTATCCCTGAGCAAAACTGCTTAACCTCAGTTGGGCTCAGTTTCCTTATATGTAAAATATATCTAAAATATAAAAATAGGGGTTATAATATCCATAGGCTCTTCTTTGAAGGACTGTTTGCAAACTTTAAGATTTTGTGCAAATGTCTATTACTCCTACTACTAATAAAACTGGGTTTACTTCAAGGTATCCATTTCCAAATCAAAAAGTGTTGGGGTTAGTTTTGCTTTTGTTTTTTTGGTTAAGTTTGCCTGAAATGTAGTTGCCAACCTAACTGCCCAAGCCACAGTTCATTATGACACCACCTCAGAGCAGGGAAAGTCATTCTGATAACATGCTGTTAAAAGACTTGTGCAAAACATAGCACCAGGCTATAAAGAAAAATTGTCTCTGTTCAGCCAGTTAAGTACCAATTCATATGTCAGGAGAAAGAATCAAAGTTTCAGTAATGGAGTCTTCCACTGTATTCTGTGAAACTTGAATATTAAACTAAATCTGAAAGCATTTGTCTTAAGAAAAGCACTACAGCTAAAATGCTGCCAAAAAAAAAATCTACTGCATATGAACCACAGACTCAGCTATGGAAGAAGATTTGAAAAGGAAAGTTTATCATCTACTGCTTCACAATCAAAATTAGGCTGTAGGACAAAATGGTTCTCTCATTCATTGATGATTCCTACGTCAAACTAGTTATTATCATGCCAAGTTTATTTGCTTCACCAAAATGTTATTTAATCTTGACATGTAATTGGAGGAAAAATAAAATACTATTTTAAAAAAACTTTAAAGAAGCTGGAATCCTTATGGAATCTCTTAAACTGTCTACCTCCTTTCTTCAGGTGGTGGGTTAAACACTTTCTATCAGTGATTTTCTTTCATCTCTCCCACATGAAATACTGAATAAATAAGAAAGGAATGAGAGTATCATGGAATTTTTAGAGCTGGATAGAACTCAGCCACTTCATTTCATTTGATAGAAGAAGAAACTTCAGACTCAGGCACAGGTGGCACGGTACATAGTTGGAGTCAGGAAGACCTGAGTTCAAATTCTGACTCAGACCTTTAGCTCTGTAACCCTGGGGGCAAGTCACCTAACATCTCTGTGCCAGCAGTTCCTTTTCTGTAACTTGGGGATAATAACAGCAACTACCTCACAGGGTCATTGGGAGGCTCAAAGGAGATTACATAGGTAAGAAGCTTGACGAACCTTCAAGTGCTATATAAATGCTGGCGATTATTATTAAAGGTTCAATGATTTGCCCAAGGTCACACAACTAGTCAGTGGCACAGCTGGGATTCAGATTCCAAATTCTCTTTCTGTGACACCACACTGATAGTACAGGATTTTTATGTCAATCCTTAAAGATTTTCTTTCTCCAATAAAGTTACTGTTGGGTGAGCAGACCAACATGAAGCAATATTGTTTTAGGGAGGCTCTGGATTTATTCATTTTAGAAGTATTTATTAAACACTTATCATATCTGAGAAGAGGTTATCCAACCTTTACTGAACACTTGAGGGAAGGAGAGATCCTTAACTAATATTTTGAAATGTCTGTTTAGGTCAGTAAATTTCTCCCATTTATTTGGAGGTCTGTAATTTATTAAGTAAAGTTAATAAAGTTGCCTCAAGAAAACGGTTAGCATGGGGTAGGACTAGTCAGGAGTTTGGTTTCCTCATAAAGTCATGACTGTCCTGAAGAATTCTGTAGTCCTCAGATGGACAATGGGTTGCTTCCCTCTTAGATCTTTCCTGGGAAGGTTGACAGAGCTGTAGGAAGGATATGGAGCCTAATGACCTAATGACAACATTGTTCATCTCTTTCTTCATCCACTCCCTAGAATAAATATTACCAAACCTTTTGAGAATAGTGCTATTCCTAGGGACTTTAATGAGTGTTTTTAAGGATGGCTGCCTATATATTACAGAATCTGGAAAGACTTCACTGTCTACCTGTGAGGGCAGACATGTAACTGTTTGCCAAAGCTGAAGAAAAAAATCCATTTATAAATATGGTACAATAAATGCTCCCTAATCCCATTATTAGCCACTTAGGAAAAGACTAGAAAGAACTGCTAATCGTAGATGTCTGAATGTCAAATTTAAAAAGGTGATTAAATGAGTGGGTTTTTTTTTCCCCAGTGGTCAATAGTATGCAACCAAAATTAAGAAAGGAAAGAGAGAACAGCAGTAGTAAGTTGAGAGAGCATCATGATATTGAGGCTTATTATTCAGTTCTCTGGATTCAGAGAACTTTATTAATATTAATGGTTTGGCTTACAGGAGGGAAGACCCCTAGAGACATGATAACTATCATCAAGGGTTTCAAGAACTGAACTGTGGAAGAGTCATTCAACTTCACAGAATTGAAGAGTTGGAAGAAAATTCAGCAGACAACTAATCCAACACATAAAGGAAAGGAATCTGCACTATAAACAAGTTGTCATCCAGTCTCTCCTTGAAAACCTCCAATGAGATGGACCTCACCTGCTCTGGAGGCAGCCCCTGCCACTTTTGGACAGCTTGAATGGTAAAGACATTTGACCTCATAGCAAGCCTAATCATGCTGGCCTCTTTGTCACTTCCACACATTCATTGATCCTGGTTCTGCTCTCTAGAGCCAAACAGAAAAATACAAATCCTTCCCCCACATGTCAAACCTGCGGATACGGGAAGACAGCTCCCCATGGCTCCCCTGAGTCTTTTCTGCAAGCTGAAAATGTCCAATTCCAACAACTGATTCTCCTATGACATGGCCTCAAGGCCCTTCACCATCCTGGTATCTACCCCCTCTTGTTCTACTTGGCCTTGGCAGAAAGAACTAGAAGCAATGGGATAGATGCTGGAAAGAGGAAAAATTAGAGTTAATGTCAGGAAATACTAACTAACAATTAGTTCCATCCAAAAATGGAATAGGCTGCCTCAGAAGGAAATAGGTTCTCTCCTTCCCTGAGGCGTTCAAGTAAAGGTTGGATAATCCCTCATCAGGTATAGTAAGTGTTTAATATATGTTTCTAAAATTTATACATCCACAGAATGGATTCTTGTTCAGGCAGAAGTTGGACTAGATGGCCTCTGATGTCCCTGTTAACTCAGATTCTTGCATCATAATTCTGTCTGGGGACTGAAGGTTTGAAATTCTTGAAGTAATTGGGCTCCATGACAAATTCAGTTCAGATTGTGTTCAAATATAATTTAATTTAATCTGGGATCAAGGTACTCTGCTAAAGCATGTGAACATACTGCCTCATTACCAACTGGAAACCAGGAACCACATTTCCAGGATTTGGGTTTTATGAGCCATAGGGACAGCAAAGAGGAAAATGAGCAACTGGTGTTGACACATTCTTAAAGTTAAATCATATGGGACTACAATTGATATTATTTTGAGTCTGATTCCAGGTATGATTTTCAAGAAATGCTATTGAGCCAACAATCCACAGTACCAGCAGCCCTGTGGGGTTGACATCTGTGAACTGCAGGTAGAATTCTGTCTCAGGGTAAGATGGGATGGCAACTTTTGGGATGGACTGAGGAAGGACTCTTCTGAATCAATTTCCCCAGTGTGATATTTCCTTCTGAATGGAAAATTCACCTGTCTGGCTAATATTTTAAGCCTGGCTATGATACTGAATATCACTGGTTGCCCATACGAATCTTGCCTGGAACTGACATTAAAGGAGAGGAGCATTTTTTCCTTACTATAGCTCTGTTCCTATTTTTCCTTTTATGGCAGGTGGTCAGTAGATCAAATCTTTATCTACACTACTAGGACACATCTGAGCTACATATCTAGCTATAAGATGCTGGTATGTAAGATCTAAGCTATTTAGCCAAAATTATATTCCTTTTCATATCCTAACAACTAAGCAGATGAGTACTTGGGCTTGTCATTTGTCTTGGACAAATCATATACGCATGTATAAGATAAGGTTCTTAAAGTATCTAAGGGTGTTTTTTATGTGAATGATTGGACAATGTTGTAGCAGTTTGTGGGACCAAGGTATAAATCTATTATTTAGTGAGATTAAATCAGAAACATTTTCTGTTTTATGTTAAAGAACTTCAGAGCAATCATTTTTCTTTGAGGAGAGAACCTTGTGGACTATATATTGAGTTACTTCAAAAGAAAATACAGTTTTACTGAGGTTTATTATTGAAAGTGGGAGTAACACTTATGTGGAAAGTGTCCAGAAGGGCAAACATATTTTATTATAGATAACTCATCTGATACAATCTGGAATTGTATTCTGTTCCCCATTGCATTATTCCCCATCATACTCTTTGTTACAGTTGGACTAAAATAAGCATCTTTCGGGTAAGTTCATTTGTGTGGCCATTAAACTTAGGCATAAAAGTCAACTGCTTATGAAGAGTGTTGTTACTTATGTGCTCCTGTATAGGATTGGATCCTTAGCAGCATCTCATCCTCCTGTGAGAGGTATGAGCACCTGAAAGTGAATAACTAAAATAAATAACTAAACAGCTAGAGTGAAAAATTTTTGAGGAAAAAAGAAAGATCAGATGATTGTGTGTGTGTGTGTGTGAATCTAATATAAAAATTAGATTTGGAATTTTACATATGCCTAATGTTAACAGGATTTTACTCAACCAGTCTCTAACCTGAGAAGGATGAAACAGCAGCCAGAGACAAAGTGCCAGTAGTGGTTTAATTAATTAGTTTCATTATGAGGGACAGATTTGCAAATCAGGAATTCTCCTGATCCGAATTCCACCTTGATAAAGACAGAGATTATAGACATAAATTACAAGTAGGAAGAGAGTGGGGAAGGTGGATTACAATCATTTCCCAAGGTCCGAGGGGTTTCCCAAGACATTACAACAATTCTGGAGTCCTGTGGGAGCAATATTGTTCAAGTCTTTGGGGGTCATTACTTAGTGGGATGCAGGACCAGAGTTCTGTGACAGGAAAAGGTTCTATAGTCTTTGATGTGCTTCACTTAAAGTACACACAGGCACAAGGATGCTGTGATTATGAGAGTATTGTCAAGGGTTTGATTGATCATTTTAAGAGTTCTTATTGTAAGTCTGACTCCTAAGCAAGAAAGACAGCTCTTAAGAAATCTAAATTAGTAGTATGTTCATTACACATATCATATCAATTAATATGAAATCTTAATTCCCTTCATGCTAGATATAGCAATAACATAATTTGCTAACTTGCATCACAAAGCAGGTTATAGGTAATAAAGCTAAAGTTTTTCCCTTTTTAATGGGGCTTGAATCCATGGTGAAGGGCAAACTAAATGAATGCCAGTCTAAAGAAGTTAAATGGGCTGAAGTCAATGCCAATTTAAAAAGCCCTCTTAGACCTTAGCTTACATATCTACATTGGTAAATATAAAATCCATAACCAGAAGGGCTCATTCTGCAAGTCAAATTCTCATAATTTTTTTTTAGATTTGTTGTCTAAATCAAGTATATGGTTTAGATAAAGATAGGAGGAGCAAGGAGTGTGGATAAATGTAAATTCTTTGACCTAGGGTTTCTAATTTGATGGTCTTCATATAACTATTATTAATAGGATTAGAGCCATAAGGTTTGAGCTATTTTTCACCATATAACTTAGTTACTGGCAAAGCAAAATTAAAGCAACTGCATTAAATTGTATTAAGATCTATTTTGCAAGACATTTTAATAGGAAAAGGATCTCTACAAGTGACCTGAGAAGCAGATCTGCTAGAAGCTACTCTGAAAAGGCCAGACGACTTAAGCACTGACGTTCTCAGAAACCAGACAGTTACTTAAGACATCAGAGCCCTAAGATATGATGAACTGATGAAATGGAACAGGAGAAATGAGTTGGTGAGAAAGAGACTGACTATTTACCATGCACTGGGGTGCCTGGCCTGCTTGCCCAAGGGGACTGTCCCCAGCAACTCCTGATAATATGTTGGTCAATTTCTCTTCCTCCTCTCCTTACACACTGTTCCCATCCTGAAAAAAACATTTAAGTCCCATATTTAAAAACCCTTGATGAAGTGTTTAGTACCTTTAGGTCTTCTTGTACCCTGGTGAGTCAATCTTGAGATTTACAATTGTCATACCAGTTAGTGATTTATTGAAGAGACTGTGTCTCTCAGTGAATCAAAATGGGAATGAGGAATATTAATTTTAATGTTATATTAATGTTAAAATGTAATATTGCCTTTTCCAAGCCTCTCTCCTTCACCTTTCAGCCTAGCTTTTAGAAAAATCTCATTCTAGTTGAGAAAAGTGATCACATTTCTCATTTCCCAAGGCCTGGGCTGGGCCTGTTTACCCTATAAATAGAAGCCAACCTGAGCTGGTTAACACTACCAAGAGAGTTTCAAGAATCCTTGTTCCCTTCATCAAAATTTTGGGCAACCAGGCTCATAAAGGAGAAACCAGATTGCTGGAGAATGCTGAATCTCATTACAAGACCTTGTTCTTCAGCTGACCTCCCCCTCTCCACAATAAAATAATTGGGAGGAGTTGAGAACTTTTAGCTTACCTCCTCCTCAAATATCCACCAATCAGGGTTGCCTTTCTCGTCAGGGAAGATCCCAGCAATTTGCTGTCAAGACAGATCTGGATGTAAATTGGCCTGGGATGTTTAGTCACCAAGACAGATCAATGACCTCAATTTATTATTTGCTACCCTAGTTAATAAATTACTTTTTCATATCTGGAATCTTGTCTCTTAGAATTTTCACCCAGTACAAGTCTCATCAAAAACCAAAGCCACAATATTTTCTTAACGAAGTAATAAATAGATGTTACTTTTCCATTTTCACACACCCTAAATATGAACACATTAAATCACAGGGAAATCTATCTTCACAAAGAGAAGATAGTTTCACAAAGATCTCATAAGCTTATCCCAGCAAGAAGATACATAAGAACAAATTTATCATTCTCTTTACTATTCACCCGACAAAATTTACCTTTTCTGGAAAAATGTATTTTTATAAAGATTCATTTCCTTGAAAATAAAATTGTAGGCTTTCTCACTACCATTCAGTTCCAATAAAAAAAATGATACAGAATATTCTTTTTTTTTCCAGTGACTTGTTTATTTGCTTTTAGTTTACAAGATTCAGTTCCGAGTTTCAGATTTTCTCTCATCCCTTCCCCACCCCCCCATGGTGGCGTGCAATCATGTATAGGATACAGAATATTCTTTAGTGACAAACTACAAGTCTTTACCCCAGATTGTGGTAAACCTGCTTGTCAGCACTACTAAATTCTAACATAATGTAGCACTTTCCCCTTCCTTTTGCTTAAAATAGAAATGATTAGATGGAGTAATAAAAATGACCATTTTCTGATCAGAAGAGAAGATTTTCAACCACAAATATGTATTAATTAGAAAAAACAACCAGGCACAGCAACAGTAAAAATGTTCAAGAGAGCTTCAGGACCTAGCAGCAATGTGGGGCTTTTCCAAAAGTGATAAGAGAGAACTGTGAAGATACTGGTGTACTATATCACTTATTAATGAGTCAGTCTAATCCTTTTAGTGCATGGCTGTTTAAACATCTAGGAGAAGAATTTCTATACACAGGAGCATAGAAGTGTGACAATAACTGTAAAATGGGGATAATTATAGTACCTGCCTCCTCCGTTTGTTATGAGGATCAAATGAGATCATAATTGTAACATGTTTAGCACAGGGTGTGGAACACAGTAAGCTCTACCAGGTGTGGGGAAATTGTTACCTCAAGGGAACAAGTGGCCTCATGGGTCCTCAAATGCAGCCCTTTGACGGAATCCAAACTTCACAGAACAAAGTTTGGATTCAATCAAACAGCTGCACTTGAGTACCTAGGGCCACATGCGGTCTCATCGCTACAGGTTCCCCACCCCTGCAAAAATGTTAGCTATTATTATTATCATTGCTATTATTACCATTATGATAATCATGATTATTGTATAAAAGGGCTAAGCCTCTAAGATAGAGGTCCTTAATATTTTTAATGGACTCCTGTGGTCATTTGGTGAAGCTTATGGACCCCTTATCAGAATAATATTTTAAATAATTGAAAGAAATTGTTGAGAGGGGGTAGAGACAAGATGATGGAGTAAAAGCAGGAACTTGCTGAAACTCCAGCAACAACCACCTCCAATACCTGTAAAATATGACTCTAAACAAAATTTAGAGCTACAGAACCCAGTGACAGAGAGAAACAAATCTCCCACTGAAGGCAGCCTGGCAGGCTGACAGGAAGGGTCTATCGCACCAGACTGGGAGCCAAGCACAGTCCCGTGTGAGCCATGCGGACCCAGACCCCAGGCGGCCCCAACCAATGGCACAGACAGGCCAGAGCAGACTTCAGGAGAGTGAATCACCAGCAGCTGTCATGGTTTCCAGACTTCGCAACCCATAAATGCCAAAGAGAAAGTAAAATGTCAGTAGTGAACTCTGTTGGAACTGGGTGACGTAAAAGTATAGTCTGGCCCCTGCCCCCAAGGCAAGGAGAAACAGAGGTGCAGAGGCTGCAGCTGCTGCCACAGTGGCTGCCTCCAGAGCTCCTGTAGGGAGCTGTAGGGGGACTGTAGGGGGACCAAGAGACCATTCAGAGGGTAATCACTCTGGCTTTGACCTGCTTGGATCTGGGTCACAGTCTTAGATGGTGTGGTCCTGGGATGTGTGGCCAGTGTACGAAAACTTGTGGTGGCTGTAGAGAGGGTGCCCTCCTCATAGCTCTGACAACTGAGAAAACCCCAGCAACTTGGGACACAGCTCTCTCCACTATAGAAGCAAAGTTCTACTGTGGCAAAGAGATCAAAAGTCTAGTAATTGGCTGAGAAGATCCACAAACAGAGGAATCTCAATCAGACCATAGAATCCTTTTTTGGGGACAAAAAAGATCAAAACATGGAACTAGAAAAATACAACAAAGTCAGAACTCCTGCATCAAAAGCTTCCAAAAAAAATATGAATTAGTTACAGCCATGGAGGAGCTCAAGAAGGATTCTAAAAATCAAGTAAGAGAAGTGAAGGAAAAATTGGGAAGACAAAAGAGAATGATGGAAGAAAATCATGAAAAATGAGTCAAAAGCCTGCTAAAGGAGACCCAAAAAAAATACTGAAGAAAATAACACCTTAAAAAATAGACTAACTCAAATGGCAAAAGAGGCCCAACAAGCCAACTAGGAGAAGGATGCTTTAAAAAGCCAAATTTGCCAGATGGAAAAGGAATTTAAAAAATTCACTGGGGAGAATAATTCCTTCAAAATTAGACTGGAGCAAATGGAAGCTAATGACTTTATGAGAAATCAAGATACTATAAAACAGATCCAAACAAATGAAAAAAATAGAAGGCAATATGAAATACCTCACTGGAAAAACCACTGACCTGGAAAATAAATCCAGGAGAGATAATTTAAAAATCATTGGATTACCTGAAATCCATGTTTAAAAAGAGCCTAGAAATCATGCTTCAAGAAATTCTCAAGGAAAATTGCCCTCATATTCTAGAACCGGAGGGCAAAATAGAAATTGAAAGAATTCACAGATCGCCTCTTGAAAAAGATCCCCAAAAAAACCCACCTAGGAATATCATAGCCAAATTCCAGAGTTCCCATGTCAAGGAAAAAATATTACAAGCTATCAGGAAGAAACAATTTGAGTATTGTGGAAACACAATCAGGATAACACAAGATTTAGCAGCTTCTACATTAATGGACTGAAGAGCTTGGAATATGATATTCCAGAAATCAAAGGAGCTAGGATTAAAACCAAGAATCACCTCCCCAGCAAAACTAAGTATAATGCTTCTGGGGAAAATATGGTCATTCAAAGAAATAAAGGACTTTCAAGTATTCTTGATGAAAAAACCAGAGCTGAATAGAAAATTTGACTTTCAAATACAAGAAGAAAGAGAACCATGAGAAGGTAAACAGGAAAAAGAAATTATAAGGAACTTATTAAACTATTTGCGTTCCTACATGGAAAAACAATAATTGTAACTCCTAAGACTTTTCTCAGAGTGAGGATAGTTGAATATATATATGTATAGGAGGGTGTATATGTGTATAAATACATACATCAGTGTATGTGTGTACATGTATACATAGAGGAGACAGGATCAGTTGAATAGGAAGGGATATCTAAAAAATAAAGAGGTAAGAGAGGAATATAATGAGAGGAGAAAGGGAGAGATAGAATAGGGTACATTATCTCATATAAAAGAGGCAAGAGAAAACTGTTACAATGGAAGGGAAGAGCAGGAAGGTGAAAGAAAATGTGTCACCCTTACTCTCATTTGGCTTAGGGAGGGAATAACATACACACTCAATTGGGTATCTTACCCTATAGGAAAGTAGGGGAACAAGGGGATAAGAAGGGGGATGATAGAAGGGAGGGCAGATTGGGGGAGAGGGTAGTTAGAAGCAGACACTATTGAAAAAGGACAGGGTCAAAGTAGAAAATAAGACAAGCAGGGGACAAATAGGATGGAGGGAAATATAGTTAGTCTTTAACAATATAACTACTAGGAAAATGGTTTACATAATAACACATGTACAGCCTATATGGAATTGCTTGTCTTCCCAGTGGGGGTGTGTGAGGAGGGAAGAAGGGAAATAATCTGGAAATCAAAGTTTTAAAAACAAATATTAAAAGTTTTTTACATGCAAAAAAAAAAAAAGAAATTTTTGAATACTACAATTAAAAATAAATATTTTAAAAATAATCAAAAGAAATTCAAATGCTAATTAGAGATCATAAAAATAAAGATACAGTATAATTTCCCCCCAAGTACAAAGATCCATTGAGATTTAAAAAGAGTCCAAGGACCCCAGGTTAAGAATCCTTCCTCTAAAGGAGAAATGGGCTTTGCTCCCCTCCAGGATTGTTCTGGGAAAACACTAACATCTGATTAGCCTCCAATGAGCAGCATTTTTGTGTTCTTAGCTGTTCTAGGGAAGACCCCATTCCAGTGACATCCTGGCCATCATTTGGAGACAGATATGGGATTCCTGAGGCAGATAAGACTTTTGCTTTGGAAGAACTGGACCCTGAGGAAAAGGCAAAAGGTAACAGGTATACTCTTAATGGACCCAGGTTTCTGCTGTCCCTGTAGCCCTGAGAGTGATAATGCAGTGGAAAAGCTAGCTCTATGTGCTGTTAGAAGCCTGATCCTGGACTCCTTACTGCCCCTGTGACCTTGGGGACTCAATTTGCTCCTCTGTGGAAGGAAAC
>JAQQSV010006437.1:0-14276 GCA_028646515.1 Pseudochirops corinnae
ATTTGATTATAGAGCTTTAAATTCTAGATTCTTTCTCTTACTCCCTCGTCAGGCACCCCCACTGGAAGAACAAGCCATCAAATACAGGCTGTACGTGTGTAATTACGCAGAATATTTGGTTCATTCTTATCACCTATGGAACCATATTACCAATTGTTATTTGCACTGTGTATACATTCTATTCCCTTCCATGCCCATACCATGCCACCTCTGCTTATTGCTATACTATTCTATGAAACTTAGGCTATCACTATTAAAATGACAAAGTCATGATTCTCCTCGTGTTAGTTCCTATAGCTAGCATGTTTCATATCCCATGTAACCGGGAGAGAAGAATTCAAAGAATAAATGTTAGGCCATCATCTCCAATATGTTGGGTCATTTTTCCTTTTCAAGGATCCTTACCCCTGGAACTTTGTGCTTTGTGAAAAAAATGAATCACCATATGGAAAGAACCAAAGAGTCTGGATGCCCAGGTTCTAGTCATATGAACAGCTAATTGTGGGCCAACTGTTTAACTTGTCTGGATTTCATTTGGCTATACTGGGTAAAATACTTTGTGATAACATGTGCCCATATCTCATCATATAAGGATGCTTAAAGTGATAGTTTAAATAAAGTTATTCTGAACACCTTGAAAGAAAAGATATTTAATGTTAGCTATAATGATAGATATTTAGGTTATTTAATTGAATGACACTCACCTATTACTGATCTTGTATTTTCTTTAAGATGTATGGGGGAAAATCCTAGTTAGCAAGATTTTAGATTCAAGTGGATATTGCCCTAGACTACTTGAAATAAAATAATATTATAGTTATTGAACCCAATAGTTCAAGCCTACCTGAACAGAAATCTTCTTTATAACATAATAGTTAATATTAGCAAATAGGACTGTTGGTAGTAGCAAACTTTATTATTCACTCAGGTGATGGTGTAGGAGTAAAGAAACCAATAGTGTTAAGAAACCAAAGATTGGCATCAGTTAACTTTCCTGTTCCTCTCTGCTAAGGCAATTGTGGTATCAATCCAGTCATACCACACCAGTGATCATTCTTTTAAAAGTCATAGGCATCTTGATTTTTTCAGTGACTTATAAATGCCACTAACAATTTCAGAGGGTGCTTTATTTCACAGAGATAAATTTATTTCAGTGGTATAGGGAACTAACTCCCAGATAAGAAAATCTCAATTCAGGTGAGCACCTTCACTGCAATCCATAGTCTTAGTGAGTTGCTTAGGACACCAAAAGATTGAGTGACTTGCTCTAGGTTACACAGCCAATATGTGTCAGATAGGGGGTTTAAAGTCAGGTCTTCCTGGTGCCAAAGCCTAGCTCGCTTGCTCTCTCTCTCTTTTTTTTTTTTTTTGGAGGGGGGAAGGCCAGGCAATTGGGGTTAAGTGACTTGCCAAAGAGCACACGACTAGTAAGTGTTAAGTGTCTGAAGTCGGATTGGAACTCAGGTCCTCCTGACTCTAGAGCCTGTGCTCTATTCACTGTACCACCTAACTGCTACCTAGCCACTCTCTTCATTCTGGTATTGTTTTTCTTTAGTTTTACATCAATTTTTTCCTCCTCCTGTGACCATTGAAGTGCAATCATGGCTATGTATCTTTAATTTCTAAGTCTGATGTTTGATCTAAAATTGACAATTAGTATGAATCCACATGGTCCCCAAATATGACTCATCCTTAAAATAAAATGTCTTTGACAGAAGTCTATATAGACACATACCTTTATATATTAATATGTATATACACATATATGGTGTACATAATATATAATCATATATAGTGAAGGATAAAACTGATTATAGCCTATTTTTTTAATTTTATATTTATATATATATATGTGTATATATATATAGCCAGGTTTTGTATAACATTTGGCCTTTATTTGGATAGTTTTAGTATATAAGAATATATCCTATTAGAATTTATGGCAGGGAAATGGAACTGGGGTAGAAAGGTGCAATTGGCTGCATAATATCAGTATCACAATTTGCAATGCATCCTATAGAGAAATAGCCATGTACCATGATTTAACTAGGATTGTGCAAATGTGCAGCTCTCAATGCCATTTATGAATTAATCAGGTGCACAAGCACCTCTTAGGAGGCCTTCACACTGAGTAAGGAAATCTCCTAAGGGGCATAATATTAAAAAAGCCCTACAAAACTCATTAGTAGAAACTACATCATTCTTCTTTTAATTTAAATATATAATAATAAAAGAAGCAACCTCTCTCAGCCAATCACTGGACTTGAATTAAGGGCTTTGTAATGCAGAAATTATGAAAGTTTTTGGTTTGGTTTCTGAATAAATGAATTTTATATGCATATAGTACCCAACAACTAAGAAATTTGAAAAAATACTTTTGACAAGGCCCAAAATATTACTTTAAAAAAATTTCATGATGCCCTACTATTGCCATGGATTGTATTCAATAAGGACATTCTCTTTACTAAATCCAGGCCAGTTCCAATATTCTGTGACTCATGAATTATGCTCAAGTATCATCAACTTTGAGAAGGAACCAAAAATTAAGTAAAGTTATGAAAAGTCACTGTAATTTTTTTAACCTAGCCATTACAGAAATACTTTTAAATGCTTTCCAGCAGAGCAAGGTAATATAAAATTTCCAATACTGTCTTCAACTCTAGACAAGGGTACACTTTAAAGAGTTATTAGCAACCTGTGAAGTGTGTTAAGTCTGACATTCATGATGTCTCAGTTATTAAATAGACACTGGTACATGTACTGATTTTCTTATAAAAAGTTAATAATGATAATGACCTTTCCTCTCAGAATCGGGTTTTTCTAGACTGAAAACACAGGTAGATTTATAGAATTTGATGCTAGACACAAACTGCAAATGACTATTGAGTTTTTAGAGAGCTTAAAATTATTTTTCCCCACTTTAGGTACTGAACATTGGTATATTTGTCGTGATCAGATGGTATCTATGATATCTTTGTTTCTTTATATATGGAATATAATAGTATGCACAATTTCTTCTATGGTTTGTCTTTCTGTCAAATTGCATCATTCCATTTGGGTGGTTAATATACCACAGGAGTCTGTTAGGGAGAGAACAGATAAAAACATTTTCTCCCTTCTCATATGCCACTATGTCTGAACAAATAATTTCCTACAAATTTTTATGACACCATAGAAACTAGTAGGACCATGGCAGTTTCTGTTCACTAGAGTGAGGAGAGTGTGGCTAACATGTTGCTACTATTTTTTTTTGACGGGCACAGAATTTACAAGCCATATCTCACTATGCCCACATTCATCTTTGTAGTAGGCTACTAAAATTCCCCGGCTACATACCACTTCCATGGATTCCTTATTTTCTACCTAGCCCTAACATTTGCTTACCCCATGAACTGTAGTTTGACCCAGCACTGAATCCTATTTATTTTCCAAGGCTTGGACTGCACCCTTTTTATATAAAAGGGTTCTTTCCCTTGGGCTTTTTCAATTGGCTTGTAATCACCTGAACACAAAGACCCAGTGCTCTCTGTAAGGAGAGAGACTATAATATTATTATCCTTCATAGAAAGATAAGAAACCAAACCAAACTCCTTAACATAAACCTCATTCACAGTTCAAGGTTAAGGTCATGTCTAGGGAATACAAATGAATTGACCATTCCTTGGTTAATTTGTTTATTTCAAATATGGTAAAGGTTCATGGAGACATCTGATTTTATCACTACATAATCTGCCCTAATTAGGTCATTGAAAGTGCTTGAAATTATAAATGATTATCTCCATAGCTATTTTGCCCATCTTAACCAAATCAGAACCATGTTGCTATGATATAATAAATTGTAATTAATCATTAGCAAGATTAAAAAGTAGAAGTAAATTACAGAGCTGTCAAATTAAGACTAACAGACAAAATGGTAAGGATTAGCATCTTATTTCCATTTTATTATGTTTCTTTAAAAAGAAAAGAGAGGATCAACTTTTTTATATCACAGTATTTTATCCCTGCAAAAGCAATTCTGGCTAACTCTACTTTAGAAATCCCTGCGATGTACACTTAGAGGGACTCCAAAAGAACAAAACACTAACAGAAATTTAAAAAGAATAAAAGGAGTCACATTGAACTACAGTATCCCTCTGCCTTTTCAAATACTCCTCCCCCTTAGTTAACTTGGCCTTTCAGCCATTAAGGGGGAACCCTGGAGTGACACTGTCTTTCACTAATACTTTTGGACACAAAGATCTGAGGTAACTACACTTCAGCAATCTTGGTGACTAGAGAAGATATCTAGGGAGTCCTCAGCAATTGTAGCTGAAAAATCAATGCTGCATGACTCTGGAGAAGATGCTTCTAATATCTGCTGTTGTCAGTCAATCCATAAACAAGCACTTTTAAAGTATCTCCAATATGCCATCAACTGTTAAGCTACAAAGAAAAAAGTGAAATAATCTCTGCCCTCAAGAAGCTTACATTCTAATGTTGTATAGTCATTTTATTTGCATCTGACTCTTTGTGATCCCATTTGTGGTTTTCTTGTCACAGATATTAGAGTGATTGCCATTTTCTTTTCCAGCTCATTTTACAGATGAGAAAACTCAGGTCAACAGGATTAAGTGACTAGCCCAAGGTCAGTAAGTCACCCAGCTAGTAAGTATTTGAGGCTAGATTTGAACTAAGAAAGATTCATCTTCCTGACTCCAGGTCCCAGGTCTGGCACTCTATCACTGCACCACCTAGCTTTTCAATGTTCTTATAGGTAGGAAAAAATGTATATCTATAAACGTATGCAAAATAAGCCAAGGTTTTTGGAAAGCAGTCAAGTAGTAGCAGCTATGGGTATCAGAAAAGACTTCATGTAGAAGGTGGTATTTGAGCGAAATTTTAAAGGAAACCAGGCATTCCAAGAGGCAGATATTAGCATAGTGCATGGCATGCTTTCAGGACAGCCCATGAAAAACCACTCTCTACTGGAAAATGGGACTAAGTGCAGTACCTATTTCTCAGGGTTGTTGTGAGGATAAAACGAGATAATATCTGTAAAGTTCTTTGTAAAACTTAAAGCATAATATAAATGCTAGTGTGATGATGGTGGTGGTGGTGATGGTGATGATGATGGTAGATGGAACACCATGTGAGGAGGACAGCAAGTAGACCAACATTACTGGACCTAGTAGAATGTATGCTCCATGAGGGCAAGGACTGTTTTAGCTTGTTGCCCCAGAAATTGTCACTATTTCTTGAATGTAATATGAGATTAACAATTGCTTGCTGAATAGTCCTGTATGTATTTCCATCTTGAAAGAAATGCTTTTAGTGCTGAGCAACATATATATGCCACACCAGCCTAGTTGCATACCAGATATTTGAGGCACCATGACTTTAGCTGTAGCAGGAACCCCTCTTGGTCCAGCCTTATGATTCATAAGAAGTCATCTTTGAGAAAAAGGAAGCAAAGAGAAGGTACAGATAGAGTAGAATCCTAAATATATTCTTTTTTTGTCTTCAAATTCCTCACATTATCCCAATGAAAGAAAATTAGGAAAAGATTTTAGATTTTTTAAGCAGTTGTGCCGGCTTATATTGTTGAAAGTGGACAGAAAGCAAACCATGTTGGCTAACTCCTCCACAACAGTTTGTTTCAGGGTGTTTCTAGTAGGAAACCATAATATTCATGCTGTTATGAGCTGAAGTAGCACTTTTACCACTCTCTTTTCACTCTGCTCTCTAGCTATATTGGATTACTCACTGTTCTGCTCATGGACACCACATTTCCCATGTCCTTGCCTTTGCGAGGGCTCCCCCGTGCCTGGAACATACTCTTTCTCAGTTCTGCCTCTTGGAACCCTTGTTTTCCTTAAAAACTCAGTAAAGTATTCCCTTCTTCAGGAAGCCCAGTTGTTAGTTCACCTCCTCCCCAAACTACTTGTTATTCTTTTTGTATATACATATCTATGTATATGTCTCCTTCATTAGAAAGTAAGCTCCTTCAGAGCAGAGACTATTTTACTTCTTTATTTATATCCCCAGCATTTAACATAGTACCTTGCATGAACTAAGTACTCAGTAGATGGTCAGTGTCTGATTAATAGATTGATTAAGATTGAATAAATTTTGTGATGCAGGTTGAAGCTTCTCTTTTTGGGTAATGAGGGAGGGCTATAGTTAAAAAGTTCCCACACAGGTAGGGGCTACAAGTATTGGGTGTTAAGCCAGAATTGTTTGACTGAGATAGATGGTCATGAAATGGAGGACCAAGGCCAGAACGTGGTATCCAGAGAAGTAGAATAAGAAGTGACATGAAGAGCAAAATCTGACTGGGGAATGTAAAGAAACATTATCCAGAGTCCAAAGCATTATATACAGAGGTCAGCAACCAGGATATACTTGACAAAGAGTTTACTTGCATTCAACATTCTTCAGGGATGTGTAGGTTTTTGCTTATAGCTTTTCTAACTAGGTCTTGCCATCACTATTTTTATTGCTTCCCAGCAATCAGCTCTAGGTAGTGACAAAGTTAGACCTTCACTTTAACAATTTTTTTTGAGAATGATAAAGAAAAATGATGACACACACTCATAGTATCCTTGATCAAGAGCTTAAAGGGAAGTCGTTGTGGTTGAGTCATTTCAATTATGTCCAACTCTTTGTGACTGCATTTGGGGTTTTCTTGGCAAAGATACCAGAGTGGTTTGCCATTTCCTTCTCTAGCTCATTTTATTGATGAGGATACTGAGGCAAAGAGGTTAATTAACTTACCCGGGGTCACATAGCTAATAAGTGTCTGGGGTAAGACTTGAACTCAGGTCATCCTGACTCCAGGACCAGTGCTCTATCCACTGTACCACTGAGCTACCCAGAAAAAGAAGTCAGAAACCAATTCCCCTGTTTTATAAATAAGTTAAGTGAAGCCAATGGAATAATTTGTACTAACATTGCTGAGCAACTTGCCCAGGACCATGCAGCAAACATCAGAAGTGAAATTTAAACCCAGGTCCTCTGAGTCCATAATCTGTCTTACAGTCATAGATGTTGCATATGACTAATTAAAGCTGTAATGGAAACAGAAGAGGATTAAAGTGGAACTAAAAGAAAATTCAGCCATTTTGATGAGTCTATAATAAATGAAAAGTTCTTCATGTGGAATGGTCCTGAAAAAATAATGACTTCGTGATCAAGGCTTCTAAGAATTGTTGCTCACCATGGAAAACAATTGCATTTCTATACTGAGTAACTTTGCATGAGCTATACTTTTTCTATATCTTGTTTTCCTATGACAATCAATTTCAAGCCATGAGATGTAGCATTTATTTCATCAGAAAAAATTCCCAAATGTGGATCGAATAAACTTGTTCTGTAATAATAATGTGATTTCTCTACAATCAGGATCTTTTATGGGAAGATAACTCAAGTTTAAAATTTGAGAATGGATTGAACTTTTCAGGCAGTTTTTCTAATTGATTAGAAGAAGCTAGGTACCACAATAGATAGAGTTTTGGACCTGAAGTCAGGAAGACTCATCTTCCCAAGTTAAAATCTATCCTCAGACACTTGCTAGTTGTGTAAGCCTGAATGAGTCACTTAACCTTCCATGTCTTAGTTTTCCCATCTATAAAATGAACTGGGGAAGGAAATGACAAACCACTCCAGTATCTTTGCCAAGAAAACACTAAATTAGGTCACAAAGAGTCAGATACAACTGATCACTCCCTGACATGATTTATTCTATCATCTTGGGGTTAGCTTTCTGCTGCATGAAGTTATCTGCTTCTGGAAAATATTTTTCCCTGATAAGACTGAGTCTAGGATGTCTGCCCTAGACCACTGTCCACAAATTATCCAGCTAGGCCCACTTGCACTGAGGAACATGTATTCATAAATCAGCACTTAAGAACTTTTAACTGCAGTGTCAATTGTTAAGTATCTGAGTTGGATTCTTCCCTCTTCTTTCTTCCTTCCTTCCTTCCTTCCTTCTTTTCTTTCTTTTTGATGCTGATAGGCCTTTTTGAATGTCCAATCCAAGAGCCTCCTTTATACCCCATGGCTAGCTGGCCATTCCAGTTAAGAATTATCTACCCGTGGTACACAGTTTTGTCATGTGATTCCCTTACATGTCATCATTATTTTCCCAGACGTGAATTCCTCTCCAGGGAGACACTATATCAACCAAGCAAGTTCATGGGGTCTGTGCATCCTCTAGACTTCCATTACATAAACAAGATTATGAAAGATATAACTACAGAGAAAATGTTCATAATCCACTGAATATTTACTTCAAGTGAGAACAGCCAATACTTCCTCCCCCTCCTCCAGCTTTACTTCCCTCTTCCCCCCAAGTTTGTGACATACTCTCCCTCCAATATATACAGAGAGTTTGGAGAGCACATGTAGCAGAGGGCTAACAACTCCTGGCTGGTGGCAGTCCTTTTTTCCTTTTTGTGGGCTACATGTGAAGTCTCTCACCCCTCCCAAAAAGTTCCTCCATGATATATTTTAGTACTCTCTTAGATTTTTTAGTGATGGCTTGAAGCTTCTTTGCTGTTTTCTTTCTACTCAATCCTTGGCTTCCAAGGCAGGCACTGCTTCTGGGTTACTACTGTTCCAAGGATACTGCAAGGATGCTAATAGAAAGCCTAGGTCTTTTGACACTCTGAAGTTCCCAAGCTCTTCCTCTGACCAAAGCAGGAAGGGTAGGGCAGGAAACTGAGACTGAGGCTGAAGCTGGGGTTCTTCTCTCCCCCCTTCCAAGCAATCCCTTCTCAGGGGGTAGCAAGAAGACTTCCCCCCACTTTACTTGCCAGATGGGCTTACCTTCAATGTTCTTTTTTTTAAAATTATACATTTTATGTTTAGTTTTAGTTTACAACATTCATTTCCACAAGATTTTGAGTTACAATTTTTCTCCCTGTCTGTCCCCTACCTACCACCCCAAAACAGCAATCACACTGAATACCCCCTCTTCCAATCTGCTCTCTCCTATATCCTCCTCCATCCTCCTTCTGACTTTCCCATAGGGCAAGATGGATCTCCATACCCCATTAACTGTATATCTTATTTCTCAGTTACATGTAAATAATAATAATAACAATAATAATAATAATTTTTAAACATTTGATTTTAAAACTTTGAATTCCAGATTCTTTCCCTTCTTCCCTCATCACTCCCCCCCCCCTTACTGGGAAGATAAACAATTCAATATAGGTTGTACATGTGTAGTTACGCAAAACATTTCCATAGTGGATATATTGTGAAAGATTGACTATATTTCCCTCCATCCTATCCCACCCCTCCTTGTTCTATTTTCTACTTTGATCCTGTCCCTTTTCAAAAGTGTGTGCTTCTAATTACCCTCCCCCCAATCTGCCATCCCTTCTATCATCCCCACTCTGATCCCATTCCCCCCTACTTTCCTGTAGGGTAGGGTACCCAATTTAGTGTGTATGTTATTCCCTCCTTAAGCTGAATTCAATAAGAATCAGGTTGACCCATTCCCTTTTGCCTTCCCTTCCTTCTCCAATAAGGCAGAATTGCCAGAGGTGTTTCTTTCCATAGATCTACTTGCCTGATTCCATGTTGCAATGCTTCCCTTGAAGGGATTTCCCCCAAAAATGGTGCTCAAATCTACTAGTAATAAGACTTAGTATAAATTAGTAGGGCCCAGAAAATCTAATTAATTTTGCTTTCCAGTATTTATTTCACGTGGTGAAAGGCAGTGCAAACCTTATGGTGTTAACTTTATAATCATAGGGCTACAGGAATAACATCAGGTCAGGGTACCTGCAACTCATATGAAAATGCTGCTAGTTTTACAATCAGGAAGGAGGCAGCTATTACTTATCATTGTTATGAAGACAGCAGATTATCTCTATTTTGTGAGGTTTCTTATAGCCAGTTTATAAAAAGAGCTAATGCAGGCTTCTGGGATGTGTTTTCTGATCCAAGGCTCATGATGAAGATGTACTGCCAGAAGGGAGACCAACAGAATTGCATGAGATCTTTGCAAGACAAAGAAGTAAAACTCAGGGGGGAGTTTGTTTATGTGGGTGACTTTCCCTGAGTGTGAATGTTTGCAGCCCCCTGTGTTGATTATGTCTTGGGGTGAGTATAATACAGTGAACTGCCTGAAAGCTCCTAGAAGTTCTAAAACAGTGTATGTCAAAGAACTTTAATGCTGTTAAAGGTTAATGGTGGTCATACCTTTGACAATATTTTCTGAGCCCTCCTCGATCTTTGGTGCTAATTTATTTGAGAGGTTATGGGAGCCTTGCAGTTTATCAGTCATCTGTAAATGAACAATGAAGTGGATTTGGGCACATTTGAAGGCATCTAATAATGCTTTCGGTTATCCTACGTTGTAGAAGGTTGTCTTTGGAAAACTTCAATGTTTCCATTGTACAATGGAAAAGCCACTATATTTGGAGTAAATGTTGTTTATATTCTGACTTTGTTACTTTAACACCTGTGTAATTATGGGCAAATTATTTTTTTTGATTCTCATTTTCTCATTTGTAAAATGAGTATCTTCCCCAGAATCCTCAGCTTTCCCTTTAACTGACACATCGCCTGCCACCCTGAGAAACTTCTTTCCTTGGAGTCCTCCTTTTTTGATTGGTGACTCTCTCTCCCTAGGGCCACCATTTTAGAAAAGACCACAGACTTGGCTTACCTCATTCATGAGTTATTTCTAGAAATCTCCTTTTCTACTATGTTGCCCTCTGATTAATCTCTTCCTTTCCCTGCCTCCTTTCCAGTTCCCATTTGTTTATTCTTATATAATCTCCACCTTTAGAATGTAAGCTTTAAAGAATGTCTTACTTTCTTGTATTGGTATTTATATTGCTTAGCACAGGGGTGACATGGTAAGCATTTAATAAATCATCTCTCTATATACTATCATGAGAAGATTGTACTAGAATTCAGGGGTGTGGGGAGCCTGTGACCTCAAGGCCACATGTGGTCCTCAAGTGTGGCCCTTTGACTGAATCTAAACTTTACAGAACAAGTATTTAAGGGAATAGAGTCTTGACACTTGAGGATCTAGAGAGCTACATGTGACCTTTTGAGGCCACAGGATCCCTACCCCTGGACTAAATGGTCTCTTGAGATTCTTTCTAGCTCTAATTATCCGTATTAATGATTCCAGTATTGATATTTGTCTATGAATCATGGGGCATGAACCATAGGTTAGGAATAAATATTCTGTGGGAAATTTGTAAGGAGGCATAGACAAAAATTGGGAGGGAAAAGAAGGCCTGAATAGATTTTGGTTTCACAGATGGAACTAAGACCCCCAAACTCAGCAGAAACTCCTTTCTTTAAGATCAGAACTGATTTCTTTACTGCTAAATCTATTAGCTTTTTCCAAGTCCTCAGCTTTCTTGAACTCTGGAAATGTTGGCAGTACTGACTACCATTTATTAAGCATCACTAACTCTTGAGTTTTTCCTGCTCTGTTGTGGTTTTCTTATTTTTCATATTTTTCTTTCTCAGTCTCTTTTGCAGGTTCCTCACCCATTTACCACCCTTTGTGCAGGGTGTGTGCCAGGGGATCTATCCTATACTTTTTTTTTTCTTTCATACTCTATTGGTGATCTCATCAGTTCCAATGTATAATTTTCATCTCTTTGCAAATGACTTAGAAATCTACATATCTAGCCACAATCTTTCTCTCGAATTCTAGTTCTGCATCTCAGCAACCTTCTTGACACTTGTACCTGCATGTTCTGTAGCCATCTCAAATTCATCGTAGCCAAAGAAAATTCATTATCTTTTCCCTTAGACTTATCCATCATCTTGCTTCCCTATTTTGTTAGGGGGCACCTCATTTCTTCCATTTACCCACGTTTATTAACCAGGAGTCGTCTTTGACCTCTCATTTTCTTTGACCCTTCCCCACGTCCAAACAGTTATCAAGTTATGTCAATTGTAGATCATAGCCTCTCTTATACATGAGTTCTCTCTACTCACTCCACAATTGTGATAGTTCAGACCCTTCTAAACTCTTGTCTGGATTGCTACAATAGCCTCCTTTTTGCCAAGCTGCTATTCCTAATATATGAGCATTTCTACTCCCCCGTTTGAGAAGCCTCAGTGGTTCCCCATTGTGCTTAAGACAAAGTCACAAACTCTTCTGTTCAGGTTCTTAAGTCCATCAGTATCTGTCTCCAACTTGTATTTCTAGGCTGATTATACATGATTCTCCCTTGTACACTCAATAATATCACCAAATGGTCTTTGTGTTTTAACTCCCACTGCACAGGCTGCCCATGCCTACAATGTTCTCCTTCCTCACCTCTACCTCTTGAATACTAACTAGTCCTTTATAAAGCTCAGCTCAAGTGCCATGACCTTCAAGGGACCTTTCCTGATTTCCCTAGTAGTTGGTGAACTACCCCCAAATTACTGTATTTATTTTTTTTTGTATATATCTTGCTTGTATTTCTCTCTGACACTGTAACTCCCTAGTAAAAAGTTAAATTCCTTGAAGGCTTGAACTATCTTACTTCTCTCTTAGTCTCCAGAACACCCAGGACAGAATCTGGTAAATAGCAGGCACTTTTAATAAATTCTTATTGAATTGATTAATGAAATAAATGATTATTTTATCAGCATATATGCCAGAGGAGACTCTGAAAGAAAGGAGAGAGAAGGGGCTGCTTTGATAGGTGGTTCCCATACCATGCATATCACATCTCTAGGAAACAGGAGTAATCAGGCAAGAATAAGGAAACTAATAGATTGAATGACTAACCATATATTTAACAGTGACAAAGCTGAGATTAGAACCTGAATTTCTTGATGTCTGAGTCTATTTCAACTATTACAGTAAAATAGAAATTATTTTTTGGATTCTCAATTGTTCCCCCAACCATCTCTTACTTCTACACCTTGTTCACCCTCTCTTGCCAGTAATATGCTACATCTTGACATTCCTACCTTCTTTCAAGGTTCAGCCCAACTGCCATGTCCTATTGTAAGATCTTTCTTAATTCCTAACTTCTTGTGATATTTTCTCCTTGACCTGAGAACTCTGGAATTTGGCTACAATGTTCCTAGGAGTTTTCATTTTGGGATCTTTTTCAAGAGGTGATTGGTGAATTCTTTTGATTTCTATTTTACCCTCTGGTTCTAGAATATCAGAGCAATTTTCCTTGATAATTCCTTGAAAGATGATGTCTAGCCTCCTTTTTGGTTATGGCTTTCAAGTAGTGTAATAATTTTTAAATATATCTCCCCTGGATCAGTTTCTAGGTCAGGGGTTTTTCCAATGAGATATTTCACATTGCCTTCTATTTTTTTTTTATTCTTTTAGATCTGATTTATAATATCTTGTTTTCTCACAAAGTCATTAACTTCCATTTGCTCCAGTCTAATTTTGAAGGAATTATTTTCTTCAGTGATCTTTTAGACCTCCTTTTCCATTTGACCAATTCTTCTTTTTAAGGCATTCTTCTCCTCATTGACTTTTTGGACTGGCCTGGAGGTCGACCACACTCCTCTCTCTCCCAGGTCCAACAGCATTTCTCATTGACCTTTTACTTTGTCTTCAGTATTTTTGGGTTGAGAAGTCTCGAAATCACCACAGCTGCCAGTGATTCAGTCCTGAGGCCTGCTCTGGCCAAATATGGCCCCTGTAGGACTGTGCTCTGCTCCCAGCCTGGTGTGATATACCCTTCCTATTGGCCTACCAGGCTGTCTTCAGCTGGAGATGTATTTCACTCTGTCATTTTGTGGGTTCTATAGCTTTAAAATTTGTTTGTAGTAATTTATTTTTATTTTTTTTCTTTAATAAACTTTTGTTTATTTTTAGTTTACATCATTCGTTTCTGTGAGATTTTGAGTTACAAATTTTCTCCTCATCTTTCCCCTACCCACCAATCCAAAACAGCAATCCCACTGTATACCCCATCCCCCAGTCTGTTCTCTCCTGTGTCTTCCCCCATCACCCCTCTGACTATCCAGTAGGGCAAGATGGATCTCCCTACTCCAGTGCCTGTATGTCTTAATGCCCAATTGCATGTAATTAATAATAATAATACGCACACACATATATTTTTTGTTAACATTTGATTATAGAACTTTAAATTCTAGATTCTTTCCCTTCCTCCTTCGTCACCCACCCCCACTGGAAAGACAAGCAATTCAATACAGGCTGTACAAGTGTAGTTACGCAGAACATCTCCACAATGGACATATAGTGAGAGACTGACGATATTTCCCGCCTTCCTCTCCTGCCCAGCCCCCTTGTTCTATTCTCTACTTTGTCCCTGTCCCTTTACAAA
>JAQQSV010006438.1:0-14276 GCA_028646515.1 Pseudochirops corinnae
ATATGATTATCATTTTAATTTCTTCAACTGAAAACTACCTGTTCATATCCTTTGATGAAGAAAATTATTCTGAAACACACTATGAACCAAATACCATCCTATCCAAGACCATCCTTTCCCATCTCATTCCTATAGTTCATTTCATAGAGATCTCTACTCCCTGCTAAGGATTAACTACGTCAAGTCCCAAGTTAATATATACAGGGACAGCTCCCTAAGTTTAGTACTAGCATTCCAAATTACAAATACAATGACTGGAATATCAAAAGGAAGTTTTGTTAACATAGGGGGAAAGAATCTTGGCATTATAAAGGATCATAGAGGTCATTCAGTCTAAGCCCCGGACCAATGAATAAATCACCCTGACAAACAACCCTCATCTTTTGAATACTTTATCTGATATGGAATTTTATACTCTTGAGACAACTTGTTTTTATTATTAGACAGTTCTAATGGTTAGCAAGTTCTTATTTATGATAACACAAAATCTTTCTCCCTATAATTTATACCTTTTGATCCTAGATTTTCTCTTAGAGTTTATGCAGAGTAAGGCTAATGCTTCTTTCATATATACATATATATTACATGCATACACATATATACACACATATTTACATATGAATATCTTATTTTTCCCCAATTATATGCTAAAACAATTTTTTCACTTTCTTTAGGTTTGGAGTTCCAAATTCTATCCCTTCGGAACTCCCTTTCCTCCCTGAGGTGGTAAGCAATGAGATATAGGTTATTCATGTATAATCATGTAAAACATTTCCATGTTGGTCATTTTGTACAAGAAGACTCAAATAAAAAAAATTAAAGAAAGTGAAAAATATCATGTTTCAGTCTGTATTCAAACAATATTAATTCTTTCTCTGGAGGCAGATAGCATGCTTCATCACTAGTCCTTTGGGATTATTAAGAATACCTAAGACATTCACAATTCTTCATTTGCAATATCACTGTTACTATGTACAATGTTCTCTTGGTTCTACTCACTTCACTTTGTATCAGTTCATGTAAGTCTTTATAGGTTTTTCTGAAATCATCTTCTTGTCATTTCTTATAGCACGATAATATTCTATCACAATCATATACCACAGCTTGTTTAACCATTCCCCAATTGATGGGCATCCCTTTGATTTCCAATTCTTAAAGGCTAATGCTTCTTGAAAGTTAAAGCATTTAAAATAATTGAAAAGCTTTGTCATGTCCCCTTCAAATCCTCTAGTACCTTAAACTCTTCTTCACAGAACAGCACTTTGAGTCTCCTCATTGTCCTGGCAAGCTTTTCCTTAACTTTTTTCTAGGTCATGGACCCTTCTGGAAGGCTGCTAAAGTCTATGGATCCTTCTCAGAATAACGTTTTTAAATGTATAAAATAAAATACATAGGATTACAAATTAAGTCAATTATACTGAAACATAATTATCAAAATATAAATTTTAAAAGTTCAGAGATTCTTTGTTAAGAACCTCACCCCATTTGAGACCTAGTTTCTGCTTCTACCAGAAGTCTATCTTGATTCTTACCTCACCCCTCTTAGCCCTCATTATTAGGATGCTCGTCCTGGAAATTACTTTGCAAATTACTTTGCTTTCTATGTATGTATTGTTTCTCCCCCAATGGGATGTAAACTCCTTGAGGTCAGGTACTAGTTCATTTCTCCCCAGCATCAAACACAGTGCCTGATACATAGGCACACTTTTTGTTTTTGTTGTTGCTGTCGTTGATGAATCGTTTCAATCATGTCTGATTCTTTGTGACCCCATTTTGAGATTTTCTTGGCAAAGAAACTAGTGGTTTGCCATTTCCTTCTCCAGCTCATTTTACAGAGGAAGAATTGAGGCAAACAGGGTTAAGTGACTTGCCCAGGGTCATACAGTTAGTAAGTGTCTGAGGCCAGATTTGTCCAAGCCCGGGGTTTTATCTACTCTGCCACCTGGCTGCCATAATAATAATAATAAAAAATAACAACAACAACAATAATAACCATAGTATTTATACGTTTTAAGGTCTTCAAAGTGCTTCATAAATATCTCATTTTATTTTCACAAAAACCTTGGGATATAGGTGTGTAACAACAACCACACTAACACACAGGGTGAGCTGCTACTAGCACAGGTTCTTTGATCTGCTTTTCTAAAGGAAAGGCAATTTTCAAGGGGTTAAGGATCTTACTTTAATTAGCAGATAGCTAAGTACAGACAAGTAGAAAGAAGTGAATATTCAAAAACAAATCCAATAGAAAGGGCTCCAACCATCTAAACCAGCGGTTCTCAACCTGTGGGTCACGACCCCTTTGGGGGTTAAACGATCCTTTCACAGGGATCGCCTAAGACTATAGGAAAACACCTATTTCTGATGGTCTTAGGAACCGAGACATGGCTCCTCTATCTGTCTCCAGGTGGGTCTGCCCCATGCAGATACGCCCACATACGAGTATTAAAGGGCAGCATTAGGAAGGTTTAAAATCACTGATCTAAACAGAGTAACAGATACCTAATCACCAGACAAGAGAGGTTCTCTAACAACAGCTATCCAGAATCTTGTCTGATTAAATCACAGAAAAGCATTCTTCCCATGCATGAGCCCCAAAGTAAAATACCAACCTCCCAGTATATATAGTTTTCAACTAATAGGCTCAGAGCCAGAAGGCATCACAACTCATGGGTGTGAAAGCCTTCCTGCAAGAAAGCCTCCCCCTAAACAAGCTTCTCTTTTGGCAAGTTCCTCCCTCAAGGCAATATAAATCTCCCTGAATCACCTGATGGGCTCTATGTGACTCAGAATGTGTCCTAGCTATCAACTGAGCCAAAGTTCAAAGCGGCAAGACATCTGTGATTGAAATATCTGTGTACTTTTAGATCTGGGAACACAGTTCCTATTCGAAGGGGAAAAAAGGGACACATGGTCACATAGGCCTATTAATGGACAGGGAATATCTTATATTCCATTAACCCTACAAGGTGCTATTATTTTCACCTTTTACAAATGAGAAAACCAAGGCAGACAGTGGCTGAGTGACTTGCCCAGGGTTGAGCTACATCTGGTAAGGGTCTGATGTTAAATTTGAACTCAGGCTTTCCTAATTTCAGCTCCAGCCCTAACTGCCTGATATAGCTTAAATGACATTGCTGTGGCTAACAGAAAATAAATAAAGATATCACATGGTGATGATCCTTTATGTGTTCAGGCTGCCTGGTCTTCAGATCGTATGTATGTAGTTTATTTATGAGCCTTTACTCAAAGCCCTTCCTATCTGATAGGGGTTACTATTGTTTACACTCTGCTAGCACAGCTTTTAGGAAGCCAGGGTTATGTTCATGCTACAAAAAAAGACATCAGCACAGGACTCACTTTTATTGGCAGTCACATAAATCTGCAGATTGTACTTGCTGTTAGCTGAAACCCCAAAGTCTTTCACATACACTGCTATCTAGGCATGTCACAGTTTATACTTGTGCTCTTAAATTCTTTAATCGAAATGATTATTACTTCATTTTCTATACCTTCTTCTAAATTTTGAGCATCAATCAATCAATGAACATGTATTAGACACCTACAATGTGCCAAACACTATGCTAACCACTGGGAATACAAAAAGAGGGAAAAGACAGTCCTTACCCCCAAGGAGCTCACAGTCTAGTGGAGTGGACAATAGGCGAACAACTAGGTACAGATGAGTTATACACAGGTTAAAAGGGAAAAAATTAGGAGAGGGAAGTCATTATAATTTAAAGGAGCTGGTAAAGCCTTTCTGTAGAAAAAAGGATATTTATCTGTCTATGGGTTTCTAGGATTTCTCCTGTTCTCTACTATATGTGAAGATTATAGGCAGCAGTTCAACAATCAAATCTGAATATCCTTTCATGACCCTAGTTTATAATTCATACAATCAGGCATCCTATGTACCTTTCTAACAGCCAGATGCTTTCTTACTGTCATCTTACCCATTCTGAGTTTTGATTATCTCAAGCACATTCATCCTAGACCCTTTCCTGTCTGAAGGATTTTCCTTGACAGAAAAAGCAGAAGTAAAAAGCAGCAGGGTATTGAATAATTAGTTTTTTTCTCCATCATCTTTAATCATCTTCTTTGTTCTTTTTCTGGCCTCAAATAGTTTTGAAGTCTTTTATGTTGATTTTAACAGTCTTACAAACCTCATCTTAATCTGAACCTTAGTCTTTCTGCCACTTTTATACAAGTTTGAAAAATCCTTCTGTATTCATTCTTGATTATAATCTCTATTTCCATATCCTTTGCAAGTCTGAGCTTATTCAAAGAATTCTCTGTGAAACTACATCAGTTATCTCTCCTCCACAATTAAACTTCTTGAAAAATTTATCTATGTATGTTGTCTTCACCTCTCCCTTTCTCTCTTTCTCTCTCTCTCTCTCTCTGTCTCTCTCTCTCCTCCCTCCCTCCTTTCCCTATCTCTCTCTCTCTTTCTTGTCTCTTTTCTTTGTTTCTATCACTCTCTCTCTCTCTCCTTAACCTTTGAAATCTAGATCCCACACCCAACATTCTAATGAAGCTACTTTCCCAAAGGTCACCTACTATCTCCAAATCACCAAATCCAATGGCTTTTCCCTCAGTCCTCATCCTCTTTGATCTCTTTCACCGTTAATACCTATCTTCTATTGACTATTCTTCTATAAAGATGCAATAAACCCATCTATCAGTAATAATTGCTGCTCTGCCCAGGAAACTAAGCACTCACCCATATCCCTTCTCTACTAAGAGGCACTTCTGCCATGAACTCTGATTGGGTTCAGAGCTGGAGGAACCTGACTTCCCTAAAAGAGCATTTAGATTCCTTTTCTCAGACTATTTGGTTTATTAATTCCTCAACCTTGGTGCCTGGGCAGAGGGTTAGGTTTTGGTTCATGTCTAGAGAACAGACATATAATCAATGTACAATATAAGTCAGATATTTATTTCTCCAAGAAATATAAAAGTTAAGCACAAAACACTCACAAATGCACATTGAAAGAAAGACTTAAGATTAAGTAAATTAACTTATAACTATAGCTATATTTTCCTGGGAGGCATGTTTGAATGCTCAGGGAAGACCAGCACCTCTGGTGTGAGGGCTTGCCTAGTCCTCCTCTGCTGTCCATCTGACACCCAACTCTCACCCGTGTCTCTAAGAAGCTGTTGCACGTACAACAGCCATACCCTGCCAAAACCATCTTGGCAGAAAGGCCAATCCAAGTTAAGGATACTTGACAGGTCTCAAACCCATTGGTGAGTCAGGGGGATGTCTACCCTAAACATGTACAGACTTCCCCTGGCAGAATGGACAGATGAGAACAATTTGTTCTGATGGTCATGAAGGCAACTGAAGCAGGAACTATGAAGCTTGGTCAGACATCGAAGATGTCATGGTTGTCCCCTTTGTCCCAAGCTATTACTAGTCATTTTGATTTTTGTCTTCCCTCTGGGCTTCATTGACCCAGTAAGAGAAAGTGAGGCTGACGACTTTGTGCAACTCTGCTTTACTTAAATTGAATTCACTTGCAAGTTAAGACATCACAATGTGATGTGATTGGTCTACAAAAACAAAGGAAAAACAATAACTCTCCTGGGAGATTAATATTTAACCCTTATCTAAGTAGGCCCTTTATATTTCACCTGGGTTTAGCACCATCTCCTGAGGGTAGATGTCCTCTGGCAAGCCAGGCCAGGACTTGGGCTCCTCATCTCTGTATTAATTATCTGTTCCAAGAGACTTGGAATAATTGCTCCCTTTGCTTCCTTTCTGCCCTCATAAACTCAAATGGTGGCCTCCAAGCCTGGGCATACTCGTCTTGGAGGCTGATATTCATTCACCTAACATCAGGAAAGAACAAACACAGACGAGGTATTCAAAAATCTCAGAGCTGTCTAGGCTGGACAAGGGCTTTTGCTGCTATGTGTTCACATGCCCAGGACGGGAGAATAGGGAGATAGAGAACAGAGGTCCTTCCCTACCTTGGCTCATAGAAAGAGATGTTATCTGGAAGGTTGAAAGAAAAAGAGATTAGAGACAGTCACTCCCTTTTATTATGTCCACCAAATCATTGGCTCCTCCTATTCTCTAAGGCCAATAAGGGGAGTATACTGGCATCTCAAAGAAACAAGAACCCTTAGCACTGAATAAGGAATGTGGCTAACTGGAAGCAAGAAGGGAAGTTCTATAAATGCTCTGGGTAAACCCCTCTCCCACTCCCTTTCTTAAAAAGTGGTAGCATTTTGGGAGCAGTTAGATGGCACAGTGAATAGAGCACAGATGGCACAGTGAATAAAGTCAGGAGGACCTGAGTTCAAATCCAGCCTCTGACACTTGACATACTTACTAGTTGTATGACCTTGGGCAAGTCATTTAACTCCAATTGCCTTGCCTTCCCCCCTCAAAATAAAAAAACACACACACACACACAAAACAAAAAAGTGATAGCATTCAAAGCAAAATTCGACTCTATGAAGAATATTTGACAGATGAGCTTACTAATTCCATTTCCAATACTAAATAATTCTCTTTTGCCATTGGTCCCCTGTTTCGTGTCTCAAAAAACAATGCTCATTTATAAGTCTTTTTTTTTTGACCAACAACAATAATGACTTTATTATTCTTAAATATGAAGTACAACTCACTAAAATGACTTAGATGTGGTTGGTTTTGGTTTCTATTAACACTATATCATTGTGTATTCATTTCAAATATTTCATGAAAAACATATCGCATGGATAATTTTAACTAAAAAATTTTGTCATTGTTGATAAAAGGAGTCAGAATTTTCAAGGTAACTCTACATTTTCCATCAGCTGCTCTACTTGGTTTCAGCTTCATGGAACAACATGGTGCTCTCTTTCCTTATTCCTTTTCAGCTCCCTTTTGTGTGTTGTCTTCCTCCATCAGATTGTAAGCTTCTTGACAACAGAGTCTCTTTCTTATTTGTGTCCCCAGATATCACAATGCCTGGCACATAGTAGGCCCTTAATGAATGTTTTTTGGTTCAGAATATGCTGAAGGCTTTTCTCCTATAAAATTTCCTTTTAAAGGTTGACATAATTTTTAATGCACTTTAAATAAAAATAATATAGAATTTTAAATTAAGTAAACTTCCAATTAAATTTTGTTTCTTCTTAGAGAATCCCAGAAGTCTTCAAGTTTGCTGTCTTCTACTGTCTTATTAGAAGGATAGAAAACCTTGAACGAAAATTCACTTCTTGGGAAAGAGCCATGGTTTATGCAAAGACAATCTGTATTGGTAATAGTAAAAGAACGATATTTGTCTGCAATAACAAGAAGATCAGGTACAGGATACACTCTCAAAGTATGATCACATGCCCAATACACTGGACAGACATAAAGTGGCAAAGGAATCAGAAATCCTTATGATAAGAGTCTTTACAAAATGACGAGGAATGTCCAGATTGCTGCTAGGAAAATGGATGCAATTTCTACACATTTTATTCACCAAATCTTTATGAAAGATAATGATTTCTTGTGTGCAATACTGAAGTCTATAGGGATTAGCTGTGAAAACTGAAAATGGTACCCATTGCCTAAAGTCATTAGTGATGCTTTCAGCAAGTAGTGGCCTTGGCAAGATAGAACCAGGCCCAGGATCCTCTGGCCCAGATACAAACACAAAATACTACTTTGGTGAATGTTAGAGTGTTCACATATTATGTCTTCAAGAGCCTTTAAGGAATCTTTCAGCGACTGAACATGATTTTTTCCACATGGTGCAGACGAAAAATTTCCACTGAAGATGAACCATGTGGAAGGTAGAAAAGAATAGCCAGAAAACATAATGTGAAGCTTTTCTAAAACATCTATCTACTTGGGCCAACCAAACATCATACACCAATACAAAATATGGTATCTTCGTTCTCTTCCAACTGTTTTAGTTTTGCAGAAGCTTTTACAGATGTAGAAGTTGGTCCACCAAAAAAAAATTTACATTTCCATAGTATGTCCTAGTAGTGCTGGAAGGTTCAATGGGAGGAAAGCCAAAGGCATTAACATGAAAAACCTGGTCTTCAAACCAACATTCTGCTGAGACAAAGTATGACCGTACACAAACCACTATGAAACGGCTTTACTAAGATTCAATTGCACTGTTCTTGTAGGATCAGCCAAGGAATACTTCCCCTTTTTCATTTGGGTTAGCATCCCAAGAACAATCACTTCTCCAGTTTGGGCTGTACTGCCCAATAAGGTTTCTATTGTTTTAAGCTAGTATTTGCTTCTTCTTTCATCAGAATAAGCACCTATTGCTAGAGGAGTAAACAATTCGTGTCTTTGGGTTCTCTGCTGTAAAATGCTATGACGTTCATGAAACACCCCTGCTTTGTCTCTTTCTTTCCCAAATAAATTTGGTGAAGGGTGACTGTCATTGATAGAGGTAGAAATTTTTCTTTCCAGGTTATATATAGTGTGGAACATCAAATGCTCCAATTATATTAAGAATATGTTCTACAGTTTCATCTACTGATTGACTGCATTCCTGGACTGCTGCTTCCACTACAGATCGTTCAATCATATTTGATGACAAAGACTATTTTTTAACAGTATCAATGACACTTTCCAATGCTTCTTCAAGCTCTAATTCAGTGACAGCCTCAAGTCCTTCACTGAGGTATTTAGTGGCTTTATCCATGAGAACTCACCTCTGGAGCAGATAGCCCCACAGTTTAAAGGCAGAGACCATTTTACTCTAAAATCAATCAGGCACCATTTTCAGCTTTTGGTGCCAAAGTCTCATTTTAAGTCTTTTTAAAAAAACAACTTTTGTTTAGTTTTAAGTGATAATAATCCAGAATAAAAAATTTTCACAAAGATATATTCATGTGCTAGTTTAGTGACCTCTATATCAATAGGTTATAATCTATATATCATAAAGATGGTCAGTTGCCTAGAGAGAGGTTTTAACCTTTTCACTTTGAATTCACAAGCTGCTGAATTTAGCAGTGGTTTGATTTCTTTAGACAAAAGCTGATTTTATTGTTGTAGGCAGACTAGAGAAAGATTTAATGAATATAATTCAGTCACTAATCTTCACATCATTTCTGTTTTTTAATCAAAATTCTGGATGTGTCACTGTGCAAAGCTACAACTTTACAACATATTTCCTCCCTTCCTTTTTCTTTCCACCCCCAACCATCCTACCCTGTCATTCTTTTCCATTTATTTTACACACTGAAATACTTTTGATATACAAACGTGTGTTCTCTAAATAAGGTTATCCACCAAGACTGTCACAGATGTTTTTAGATATGTTTTTCCCAATCCAGTAATTCCACGTTAATGTTTATACAGCTGTTTAGAGAAGAGACACTATTTCAGCAGCTGTTGACTGGTTTTCCACTGCCTGAAGGCTCTCTCAACCTGCCATTGGCCCAGAAGGTTACAAACAATGGAAGTGAGAATTTAAAATGTGTTTGGGGATGAAGGGAATGGTAGGGCAGATAAGCAGAGAGAGAGAGACAGAGAGACAGGTTAATGAAGAGAGAGCAAACACAAGGAACAGAAATGAAGGAATTTGATTTTAAAGAAAATATCAAACCATTTTCAAATAAGATGGGAAAATGCAAACTCCTACCTAGCACTTTAACATAGCACCTGAAAACCTAATGTGAAAACTTCATAAGAGGTACAATAATTGAATCAGGGAGGAAGCCATCAGGAAAAGTAGCAACAGCTGCCAGTCCTGGACATTTCACAACAAATAGAACTACACCCTCTTTCCTTCCGATTAGAATGATTCCAGCTAGTTAGTTACGTGGTGGGCATTCCAAGTGTCAGTCAAAGACTTTCTTCAGAAGAAAATTGTTTGAACACTACATCATCATATTTCACAGACCCCTGGAAAAGGTGAGATAAAATTAGCCGACAATTCCAGAATAGCAGATCCTGTTGACGGTATAACACAGAGGAAATGCTTTCTTGATACTTATCATGTGTTATTAGCATTTGTAATCTGGCGTTGACATATCCTTTACCATTTTTAAGTACTTTGTGTTCTTTCGCTCTGTTTTCCTGCCTCCATAAATGTATGGTGTTTCCCATGCCTGGGATATACTTATTTTATTAAGAAAGACCTACTACCTCATTTCTTAAACACCGAGAGAACAGAGTCAAATTTATAAAAAGTAAGAGTCATTCCCCAATTTGAAAATGATTAAAAGATACAAGAAGTTTTCAGATGAAGTAATCAAAGCTATCTATAGCCATATGAAAAAAAATATTCTTACTGTTGCTTGGAGAAATGCAAAGTAAAACAATTCTGAGGCTCTACCTCATACTTATTAGATTGGCTAATAGGACAGAAAAGGTTAACAACAAATGTTGGAGAGGATACGGGGAAAAAAATACCCCCCAAAAGAGAGGCCTACTAACCATCAAATAAGGAGGGGCTCTAGGCAAGTCAGACCACATATGCAATATTGTATTTACTGGGATTTGTAAGATGTTCAAAGAGGACTAGTACCACTGGTGTTAAGGCCTTGCTGAACCCTTTTCAGGGCTGCTCATCCACCCTTGTTGTCTACTGGCACTCAACTCTCACTTGTATCTCCAAAAAGTTGTAGCATGTACAGCAGCCACACCCCAGTAAATTGTCTTTGCAGATGGGCTAAACCAGGTTGAGAGTAACTAACACTCCTCAAACCCATCAATGAATTAGGAGGTGTCTACTCCAATCATGTGAAGCCTTCCCTGTGTGGAATGTGTGGATAAGAACAATTTGTTCTAATGGCCATGAAGACAGCCGAAGCAAGGACTGGCAGAGGGCTTGGATATTGTCAGGCATCAAAGATGCCAGGGTCATCCCCTGCATCATGAGCGATTGCCTATTATCTTGACTTTTTTCTTGCCACTGAATGTATGATGACTCTGGAAGAGAGAGTGAGGCTGATGATTTTGTGCAACTCTGCCTCACTTAAATCCAATTGGTGCATGAGTCAAGACAGGTTGTGGTGTCGTTGGTCCTCTTCAAAAAGAGGGCAAGCAACAACAATTGTATTTAGTTCTGGGTACCACAAGTTAGGAAGACTATTGAAAAACTAGGGAGTATGCAGAGGAAGGCAACTGAGGAGAAGGAAAGGAAGGAAACAAGCATTTAAATGTTTCCTAAGTGTGCTATGCCCTTTATAAATATTATTTCATTCAATCTTCCACAGCAACCTGCAAAGGAGGTGTTATTATTATGCCCATTTTACAGATGAGAAAGCTGAGACAGATTGAGATTAACTTACTTGCCCAAGGTCACACAGCTAGTCAATGTCAGAGGCTGGATTCAAACTCAGATCTCCCTGACTCCAGGCCCAGTGCTCCATTCACTGTGCCATCTGGCTGCCTAATTAATCCATGCCACTTGGGGCTTGGTTGTTGAGACTGGGAAAGTCAAACCTGGCAGAGAGAAAACTCAGGGAGTGGTGTGGTAATGGGAGATTACAGTTTGAGTTTTTGAAGAACTGCTTTGTGTAAGAGGTTTTGGATTTAATAAAGCAGCTAGGTAGCACAGTGGACAGAGTGCCTAGCTTGGGGTTAGAAAGACTCGTCTTCCTAAGTTCAAATCTGGCCTCAAACACTTACTGGCTGTGTGACCCTGGGCAAGCCACTTAATCCTGTTGGCCTCAGTTTCCTCATCTGTAAAATGAGATAGGGAAGGAAATGGTGAACCACTGTGCCAAGAAAATCCCAAATGGGGTCATGAGGAATCATGCAGCACTGAAAGACAACTGAACAGTAATATCAGATTTACTCTGTTCATTCCCAGACAGCAGAACCAGGGGCAAAGAAGGAAATTTAGGCTTGATGTCGGTAACAAGTGGCGCTGTCAAAGAGTGGAATGAACTGGCTTGAAAAGTGCTGGATTCCCCTTTATTGGTGATCTTCAAGCAGAAGCTAGACACCATTTGCTAGTCCAGCGATCTCTACTTTCTCCTGGGGGAAGTCTTCACATGCCTGGGACAGACACTCCAATGGATTGGAGGCCTATCAGTTACCATCAAACCAGAGTTAGCCCGTCTACCTACAATTTGCCAGGGTGTGGCCATTGCCCATACTATAGCTTGCTGGCGCCACAGGTGAGAGTTGGGTGGCAGGTGAATGCCCATGGTGGATGAGGAGCCCTGAAAAGGGCTCAGCAGCCCTCAAGCCAGAGGTGCTAGTCTTCCCTGACATCCATACACTGCACCTTTTATTCTAGTTACTTGTCTATATATAACTATAATGCATTCCCCTATGGCATCACAAGATCCTCGAGGGTACAGACAATGCCTTATTCTTTCTTGCATCTCCTCATCTCTCCTTCTTGGTATTCCTGGTCTCCTAAATAGCACAAGTGCCACCTACATTATGCCTTTCCTGATTCCCTTAGTTGCTGGTGCACTCTCTTCCAAAACTACCCGTTCAATTATTACAAATATGGTGTATTTATTTTGTACATTTCATATATACAAATAATAATAACGATTCAAAAAGCTTTACAAATAATATCTCATTTGATCCTCCTCACAACAACACTGGGAGGTATTCTGTTATTGTTCCCATTTTACAGATGAGGAAACTAAAGCAGATGGGGGTTGTGATTTACCCAGGATCATCAGATAGCCAGCAAGTGTCTGATGCTGGATTTGAACTCGGGCTTCCTGACGCCAGCTTCAAAATGCTATCAACTGTACCACCTGACTTCCATATACATATGTATTCTCCATATACATATACACAAATTTCTGGATATATTTATTCATAAATGCTGTCTTTCATTTTAGAACATAAGCTTGAGAACAGGGGCCGTTTCACTTTTGCTTTTGTATCTCCAGTGCTTAGCACAAAAGACTGACAAGTGGTAAAGGGCCTGCTTTCTTGACTGATGTATATCACTCCATGGAACTGAGGACTAAGCAGATATTCAGCAAATCTTTGTTTAATTCAACATGCATTTATCTCATGCCTATTGTGTGTAGAATTATATGCTAACTACTAGAAGAAATACAAAGCTCATATAAGTCAGAGTCCTTGACCTTGTAAAGTATATAGTCTGGAAAATAAATAAAATACAGAAAACCACAATATTTAAAATTCTTTCTTGGAATTCTTATTATAATTATTACATAAATGCATGAAAAAGGTGCAAAACAAAGTGCTATGTGTGAACTGAAAAACGAATAGGTTACATCACTCCCTCTCACCCCTCAAACTTCAATGGAAAAATCAGTTAGCAAGGCAAGGATTATTAGACTTTGTGCCTGCTGAGTCTCCATAGTAATAAATGCTGAATAGAACAGAGAGAAACTCAATACCTGATCAGTACGTAATGGCACTATCCTGGAACCACTTATAAGTACAACAACCTTGAATGCCCTTTTTGGTATAAAACAAAAGATGCCATTAAAAGATTAAAAGCAGTAAAAAGAAATAATAATAGAGATTTATTCTCTATTTATATCATCAAATTACCTCTAAAATTAAGACCAAGATGAAAAGACTATTTTCTTACTTTGCTGAAGAATAATCTAATTACCTTTAGGAAGGAAAGAGTTATTGGTAATTTTTTTTTTTTTTACTGGATCTGTTATTTCATCGAAATATGGTGCTCTGGATAAGGAACATGCTCTACCAGGCCTGCACAACATGTGAGTCACAGGCCACTTGCAGCCCACTAAAGGATTCTGGCAATCTATGAAAAATATAAAGGATGTAAAAGAAAGTGAAGATGTGAGGAGTGCTTTGTCTGTGCCCTGCCTAACCCATCTTCCAGTGCCCATCATGTAGCTTGGTCTGTGAGTTAGCACTGTGCAATCTCTCCTATTTGTCACGTGACCCATAGCAAACTGTCAGTTTGTCTCTAGTCTGAGAGAAGCAATTTCCCGATAAATAAAAATTATAAGTAATAAGTGTAATTAATTGATATAAATTGAAATTTCCTTTTTTAAAATATGGTTTATTTACAAAACAGTTTAATCATTAATTACACCTTTACTTGGAAAGTGAGCTGCTAAAAACATATCTGTGACCCAAAGAAATTTAACCTATTTTAATTTTGACCCCTATTTACTGCCAAGTTGTGCAGATCTGTTCTATACCAATAGAGCTTCTCATGGTCTCTCTACTTTGTAGTCAGTTGCCTGCAGAAGTATGAGGTCAAGTGTCAGCCAGTATATGGCTGGACACCACAGTGCTGCTTCTTAATATATTTCATTATCTCTTTTTTTTTTTATTTTTTATTTTTTTTTATTTTATTATAGTTTGCATCATTCATTTCCACAAGATTTTG
>JAQQSV010006439.1:0-14276 GCA_028646515.1 Pseudochirops corinnae
TGTTTTTCTGTTTGTTTGTAACTTCTGTTTGTATTCTCTGAAGTTCAGGGGGCTGACTTTTCCCCCTGAATTAGGTAAATGATATGTTTGATTAAAGTAAGATTGTTAACCCATTTTGAGTTGCTTTCCTTTAGAAAAGCAGATCTAAGAACCTGTGCTAGTAGCCGCCCTATGTATGCTAGGGTGCTTGCTGTTACAATCTTTAAAATGTGCTGATAAAAAAAAAAAGGACATAAAGACCTTCTTGTTTTGATCTGTCCCTGATGATTACTGTTATTGTTCAGGCATGTCTAACTCTTTATGACCCCATGGAATGTAGCAAGCTTGGCCTTTCTTTTGTATACCAACTCATAAAATTTATTCGAGCTCATGATCATTGCTTCCATGACACTATCTATCCATTTGATCCTCTAATGTCCCCTTCTCCTTTTGCCTTCAATCTTTTCCAAAAGTAGTCTTTTCTAATTAGTCCTATTTTATCATTATGTGGCCAAACTATTTAAGGTTCAACTTAAGCATTTGACCTTCCAGTGAGTGAATTTCTTTAAGTATGGACTAATTTGGCCACTTTGCTGTCCGAAGGACTTTCAAATGTTTTCCCTAGCACCACAATTCAAAATCATAAATTCTGTGACGTTCAGTTATTTGGGAGTTTTTTTATTTGGGCTTTTTTTTAGTTCGTTTTTTATATAGTCCAACTTTTATAGTCATTCGCTGTTACTGCAAAAAAAAAAAACATAGTTTGACTATATGGATCTTATTTGGAAAGGTGATATCTTCACTTTTTAGTATGCTGTCCAGATTTGTCATAACTTTCCTTCCAAGAACAAATGTCATTTAATTTCATGGTTGTAGTTGCTGTCTTCAATGATCTTTGAGTTCAAGAATATAAAATCTGACACTATTTCTTTTCCTTCTATTTTTCCAGTAAATGATAGGACCAGCTGCCAAGATCTTAGTGCTTTTTGTTATTGCTGTTGTTGTTAAACTCCAAGCCAGCTATTACAATCTCCTCTTTCACCCTCATCAAGAGGCTTCTTAATTCGTCACACTCTGTCATCAGATTGTTTTCATATGCATATCTAAGATTGTTATTTCTCTCAGCAACCTTAATTTAGGCTTTTTTTAAAATCCAGTCTGACAATTGATATGATATGCTCTGAATACAAGTTAAATAAATAAGATGATAGCCTTGTCATACTCCTTTTCCAATCTTAAACCAATCAATTGTTCCCTGTTCAGTTCTAATTGTGGCTTCTTTTCCCAAATACAGATCCTTTAGGAGACAAATAAGATAATCTAGTATGCCCATCTCTTTGAGAATTTGCCACATTTTATTGTGATTAAAACAGTCAAAATTTTAGTGTAGTCAATGAAGCAGAAATAAATGTTGTGGGGTTTGTGTTGTTCTTTTGTTTGTTTTGGTGTGTGTGTGTGTGTGTGTGTGTGTGTGTGTGTCTTTCCTTGAACTCCCTTGCTTTCTCCATAATCCAGTAAATATTAGCAATTTGGTCTCTAGTTCCTCTGCCTCTTCAAAAACTAGCCTGCAATTCTGGTAATACTCAGTTCACATGTCGCTAAAGCATAGCTTACAGAATCTTAAACATAACCTTTCTTGCATTTGAAATGAACACAGTTGTTTGGTAATTTAAACATTCTTTGTCATTGCCCTTCTTTAATATTGGGACATAAATTGATATTTTCTGATCTAGTGGCCACTGTAATTTTTCAAATTTGTCAGCATACTGAGTACAACACTTTAACAGCATCATCTTTTAGGATTTTAAATAGTTTGGCAGGAATTTCATTGCCTCCAATATTCTTATTATTTACAATAATTCCTAAGACCACTTGACTTCATTCTCCATGATATCTAGCATTAGACCAGTAATTCTATAATTGTGATTATCAGAGATGTTAAGATTTTTCTTGGATAGTTCTGCATATTCTCACCACCATCTCTTCTGTTTATGTTACAGACCTACCATTTTCTTTCTTATTATGACTGTTTTTGCATGAAATATTCTCTTGATAGCTCTAATTTTCTTGAGGAGATTTCTTGTCTTTCTCATTTCTATCATTTTCTCCTATTTCATTGCATTGTTCTATTAACAGAACTTTCTTATCTGTCCTTCATAATCTCTGGAATTCTGCATTCAGTTTGGTAAATCTTTGTTTTTCTCCTTTTCCTTTCTTTTCCCCTCTTTAGGTATTTTGCTTTCTTGCTTTTCTTTTTCTTAGGAATTTGTTGTTATGGTTGTTGCTGTCCTCTTTACAATATTGTAAACTTCTAGTTCTTCTATAGGCATGCTATCTACCAGCTCCAATATATTAAATCTATTCATCATTTCCACGTCATAGTTATAAAGGATATTATTTAGGTCATGCTTATGCAGACTGAGGATTTTTCCTACTTTCCATCAATTAGGTTTGAATTTTGCAATAAGAAACTCATGATCCAAGTCACAGTCAGGTCCATGTTTTGTTTTAATTGACCATAAGCTTCTCCACCTGTGACTGCAAAGTATACAATCAATCTCCTTTCTGTATTGGCCATTTCCTGATGTTCATATGTAAAATCTCCTTTTGGGTTGTTTAAAGAGTGTTTGCTATGAACAGTGAGTAATCTTGACAAAATTCTGTTAGTCTATACTCTGCTTCATCATTTATTCTAAGGCCAAACTTGCATCTTATTCCACTTATCTTTCACTTTCCTACTTCAGCATTCCATTTCTCTATGATCAATGTGACTTTTTTGGTGACTTTTTTTCTAGAAGATATGGATTTTCATAAAACCAATCAACTGCAGCCTCTTGGCATCAGTTTTTTGGGGCATAGATTTGTATTAGTGCAATGGTTATCAACCTTCCTATTGCTGTGACCCTTTAATACAGTTCTTCATGTTGTGGTGACCCCCAACCATAAAATAATTTTTGTTACTGCTTCATAACTATAATTTTGCTACTGTTATGAATCATAATGTAAATATCTGATATGCAAGATGTATTTTCATTGTTACAAATTGAACAGAACCCACAGGATGAAAATTACTGGTATTAGTGTGATGTTGAATTGTTTGCCTTGCATTAAACAGATATCATTCTGTCATTTTTTTAGATTATATTCCAGTACTGGTTTTCTGATTCTTTTACTGACTATGAGAGCTACTTCATTTCTTCTAAGAGATTATAGGCCACAGTAATATATGTAGTGATCACTTGAATTAAATTCACACATTGCTGTCCATTTAAGTTCACTGACATCGAAGGCTGTGATTGTTAATCTTTCCGTCTTCTATTAGACCACATCAAACTTATTCTGGTTCATAGATTTCAGTTTTTTTCATGGTATTGATCTTTAGGGCATTGAACTTCACTTTTGTCACTAGACACATCTTCAGCTAAGCTTACTTTTGCCTTTGGATGAATTGCTTCATTAGTCCTGGAGATATTTTTTGTTTTCCTCCACTCTTTCCTAGTAGCATGTTGGGACATGATAGGCTCACCTTCTGACCTGATAGGCTCCTCTTCCAGTGCTATATATTTTATCTTTTAATAATGTCCATGGGGTTTTCTTGGCAAAGATTATGGAGTGGTTTATATTTTTCTTCTTCAGTGAATCACCTTTTCTCAGAACTCTCTGCTTTGACCTGTTCATGTTGGGTAAGCCTGCACAAACTCATTCGTAGTTTCATTAATCCCTGCCTTATCATAGTGAAGGGCTTTGCATCCCTGCTGATCATTAAAGCTTAATTCTCATTGTAATTCTGAGATACGGGTCCTAATGGAACATGTCTAAATGACAGGAGACCATTCCCAGATTCCCACTAGACACCTGGTTGTGTTCATATGTGTTGCTTTGGTCAAGACAGGAAAGAGTTCTAGTGTAGCAAATATGACAAGATCAGACACACACACACACACACACACACACACACACACACACACATACACACACAAGATACAACAAGGTAAGTGGAATGAATGTTGTTGTTTTTTTCCCACAAAACTCTCGGGCCCCACTACCTGGAAATAATAAGAAATATATCCTATGTACTATAATTGGATCTATACAAAGAAGAAAAAAAGATAAATATCTCTACATAATGTAACACTATCTCAAATAATATTGAGAGGGAGGCCAATCTAAGGACATACAACTCATCAATTTGTTATCTGATTTGATGTTCAGATATGATAATTTCTTTCTTTTCCCTTTCACTAGTGACCCACTCTGAAGTTATCACAATCCCTAAATAGACAGAGAACACTAAACTCAGCTATGCTTCCTAGAGAAAATTTTGAGATTGGAGTTTGAGAAGATCACACAATGAAAAAAAAATATCCAGAAAGGAATAACTTCCCTGCTCAGGGAAACTCAGGACAAGAATCCATCTGAGCCCTATACTTTCACTTTTTTATGTAAAAAGTCTTTAAACAGTCGTAACATCTGAACAAGAGAAAATAAGGGGAAGTTCATGGGAGCAGAGTTAGTACAAACGGTTGATATGATATTCACTAATCTGAAGAACAGAGCTGAAGAGTTGAAAGAAAAATATTAATATATCTACCAATAAGAAAAACAAAATAGCAGTGAGATTCAAAAAGAATGATGGAGCAAAACCCTACTCCCTATTACCATCAGTTACCTAGGTATGACTTCCTTGCTGTCATTGATCTCCTCAGGCCATATGCCTAAAATATGAACAAAATGGTGGTTTTTATTTCTTGGCATAATTTTAAGTTGTTTTCCAGAACACTGGGACTATCTCAGACTGCTTGGGTACAGACACACACACACACACACACACACACACACACACACACACATACACACATACCCATACATGCCTACATGTATATACCTATGAATAGAGATATAGAAATATGTATGGATATATATCAATAGTTAGATACATATCCATATATAGCATGCACGCACACATATACACACATACATATACATATATGTTTATATATGCATATGTATACACATGTCTGTATGTGTGATATTAATTATGGTACTCTTGATGGTACAAAAAAACAAAATGGCAAGAAATTTGGTTTCCCTTAAATGGAGAATGACTGAAAACATTGATGACTTTCTACCCATTTTTGCTTTTGACTTTCTAGAACTTGCTATAGTGACTCGGCTGCCTTCCCAAATTAGAACTCAAATCAGCATGTGTATCTTCTCACTCTGGAATATCTTTCCACCAGGACAGTCACTTTCTTTCAATGGAAAGTTTCTTTAGGGCACAGAGGAGACCACCTGTATTTTATTACATTCCCAGCTGTGCTTTTGACTCAGCAGACTCCAACACTATGCCACTGTGTGGATACATTCTTCCACACAGTCTCTTTCAGCTAACTTTATTGTATTTGTCTCCTTCCCTCAGAAGGAAGCTCCTTTAGCGAAAAGACTATCTATTTCTTTTTATTTGTATCTCTATATTGTATATTTGTATCTGTATTAGATATTTGTTATCTGTGTGTGTATGTATGTATGTATGTATGTATTCTATAACCCCAGCACTTAACTAAAATGCCTAATAGAAAATATTTTTAATAAAACCTTATTGCCTGTCTCCTCACATATGAAAGTAATAAAAATATGATGCCACAGGAAGGAAAAATAGGAATCCAGATAGACACAGGGAGACTTGTGTCAACTGAGGCAAAATTCAGGAAGCAATACAGGAAAAAGAAATATTAAAGTTTTATATAGATACAGTGTCCCAAAAATCTTACAGCAGGTTTAAGCATTAATAAGTTAGAGATATTGATTAGTTTTAATAAGCTACTAAAGCTTAGAACTGGACAAATTCTTTTTGGTCACTGTATACATAACATATTACATATGTAATAATTCTAATAATGTACATGAAAACAATAAGAAAAATCTGCCAGATATTTATTAGATGTAAGCACCAGTATTATTTTTAGAAAATAGATAATGAATACGAAATTAGAGGAGTTTGGATTTAAAATCGTCTATATGTTACTGTAATGGTAATTAATGTGAATTTGAAGACCTCTTTTTGTTTTGGCAAGTAAGCAGGTACTTAGCCCTTACTAACTAATCAAACCTCTGTGAAAGAAACAGAAGGTATGAACGCTTGTCTCCTGTTGCTTACATAACAGGAAGGGGTTTGCTGAAACAGGAAGCTAATGCTGTGTGTATATAAGAAAAGCCCCAGAGAAGCACAGTCAGAATTTCTTCTGACAAGAACCTGGTGGCAGAAGCTGTTCTGCTGGGGAGAGAGAGAGTTTTGAGAACTGAGTCAGAATTTCTTCAGACAAGAATTCTGGAGGCTGAAGTTGCTGCTGCCAGGAAGGCTGAAGAGGAGCCCGCCCCTACCTGCCTCCAACCCCAGGCTGGAGAAAATTATTTTGATTTTGAATACCTGGGAGGAATGATTTTAATTCCAGGAACCAGTTGAGATTTCTTTGGTGTCTTAGGGCTGGCCAAACTGCTGGAGGACTGAGGAAGCTTAGCTGTGGTGCCAGGATCCTATCTGTCTGCTCTGATGTTGTTTTGCCAGATTCGTCTGCTGGGGAAGGACAGTGCTGTTGTTGCAGAGGTTCTGGAACCTTGCTGTGGGTTCAGAAGCCCTGAAAAAGGATTTTCTTGTACTTTTACAGAAATCGTGGAAGAGAAAAATATCTTGCTGATGTTTTCAGGCATGTCATCAGGGAAACTCAGGACAAGAATCCATCTGAGCCCTATACTTTCACTTATTTATGTAAAAAGTCTTTAAACAGTTTTACCCAACAGGCTTACCCAACATGAACAGGTCAAAGCAGAGAGTTCTGAGAAAAGGTGATTCACTGAAGAAGAAAAATATAAACCACTCCATAATCTTTGCCAAGAAAACCCCATGGACATTATTAAAATATAAAATATATAGCACTGGAAGAGAAGCCTATCAGGTCAGAAGGTGAGCCTATCATGTCCCAACATGCTACTAGGAAAGAGTGGAGGAAAACAAAAAATGTCTCCAGGACTAATGAAGCAATTCATCCAAAGGCAAAAGTAAAATATTTTTCTGAGACTGTTCTGAATACAGAGAATGAATTGATGAGGACACTGGCAATGAATATTGTGGCTTTGTTAAGCTTTGTATCCCCAGGAACAGAGATTGCTGAGAATTTGCCTCGGGTCAAAATGAAGAAAAGACTTCTCCTTGGATATTGAATGCTGTGATGATAATATGGTTTACTAGTGACCTAGGGGTGGAGGGTTTGTGCATTTTCTAATGATTGTTCTTAGTGATTAATGGTACTTAGTAACTGATTGCTAAATAAGTGACTGATTGAGTTAAGCCAGTGTGCTCCTGAGAGGAAGACTTACTATTGTACTCTGAGATGACTGAATGACTGAGTAAAGAGAGAAACCTCCTTAAGGATACCAGATGATTGTTCTTTGTTCAAAACTTTGTGGCCACTATGGTGAAAACTATGCGGCGATTTTAATGATAAGCTGTTATGAATTCTACATTGTGATTTTCTGTGATAAGTTATAATATTGTGAATGCTGTACCTTGATTTTCTGTGAATGTTTTGCTTTGATTTGTTATGGAATAAACAGAGTGTTTACTATACTGTGTAATCATAACCTTAAAAGCTGTTTACAGTAGCATGACATTACAGTTGCCGGATAAGACCATTGTGTTAGTTGCTTTTCTTAACTGTTTTTTCTTTGTTTTAAGGGAGAATGTAATGGAGGTAGAGTATGTTGGTCAAGTAATTTAAAAAAAAAAAAAAAACATCCAAAAACTTTAAAAAGGAAAGAACAGCAAAATCTAGAAGACACTAAAAATGAGGAGGTATCAACAGTAATGACAATAGATAGTAAGAAGGAAGGCAAGATCTTATCTTAGGAAAAAAAAATAGTATTTTTCTCTATTCATTTGTCCATTTAGTTTCTACTTATCACATGCCTGTTATAGGCAAGAACACTTGCAGAGTGCTAATGATAAAAATTCATATTGAGATTTTGTTTATTTGTAAAACTGCTTGTAGGCACTAATGAACCAACTATATAGCACTGAAGAAGTCAGAATACTCAGTGAGTGAACTCTGGTCATGAGATAAAGAGAGTTGTACAACAGCTTCCAGAAGCAAGGGAAAATTCTCTCTTTCACTAAACTATCAATTAAATGTCATCTCTTCAACATGTGTAGGTATTTTCATTGTCCTCCAAATTTTAATAAAATGATAATCTTTATCTTCTTGAATATTATCTTTAAAAAATCTCAAGATAAGTCATGAATTTATTTAGCAAGGATAAAGTCCTTTAGCCCGTCATATATTTTGAACTTGGTTAATTTAGACAAGTCTTCTAATTTTATTTTTTACCCAATGTGAAGTCTATGCACATATTATTTCTTTTAATAACTTTCATATGCAGACCACCATGAAAGAAGTGTATGTAATAATCACTAAGAACTTTAAAACAATATTTTGAGGATACTCTTTGGAAGTAGTCTGGATGATAATATATTTTTATTTGAGTCTGGGATGGTAAGGGTAACTCATCAGGAAGTACCACGTGGAGCAAAGTTTCTGAACAGGACTAGCTTTCTATATGCCATTATAAAGAGTAAAATTATCCTTCCCCTGGCACATCTGCAAGAGACAGTACTTAGAAAGTAAACTCTCTCTGCAGGCTATTGAAATAAAGCACAGTGATCTCATACAAACCCCAGTGCAGCTGGTAGCATGGGAGGAAGACAGTCAAATCCTTTCTAATGGAAAAATGAAGTCAGACCAAGCTTGCCTCCTTTATTTTACAAAATGTAATTATGTAAACTACAAAGCTCCATTATAGACAATGTTTATAATTAGCACTATTTTCCCCTTAATTTTAAATAAAGCATGTTAGCAGTTGATGCCATGCCAACATATTTTCTACAGATGCTACAAACAATGAACAATCAGAAATCCATTTGGGTTGTTTCTGTGGTAATTATTTCAAATTGTGAAAACCCATAATAAAAATCAATGCAATGAACAAACACCATTATATGTTGATAAACATCATACTCTTTCAATTTTAGACAAAGCCACTGAATGTTAACGGGCATTTTGAATCCACAAATGTGAAATGAAAATTCTATTGAGATTTCTGATATCTATCAATTTTTCTGGCTATCCCAGTTTGAGGAAGGCTTACAGTAATGAACAATTATATTGTTTTTAGATTGTACAATGTATCTCCTGAATTTTGCAAAATACAAGAGTAATAAAGACTAAGTGCTGTGAGATATGACTCTATCTTGGATAAATTGGATCAGTTAATTTTCAAGACCCTTCTAATTGGATCTAATATCTATGACTACCAATAGTATAAGGTATTCTTTGGGGTAGAATACAAATCACAAATCCATAAAAAAAGGGGTCTTACTTTTCAAGTCTCAAATAAAAGAAAAATAAAAAAAATTCAACTCCCAAAAAAAGGGGATACAAGGAGATAAAATATTTATAGACATAAGTTTGGAGCCAGAAGCATTTGAGAATGTAAACAAGCTCCAGTGAGTGTTTGCTTTCATAGGGTTAACTAGGTCTTATTCATTTTAATAGCTTCCTCTTGCCTCAGTGACCTGAAAGCATCTTTCTCTAATATGTAAAACTAGATATTGTGTAGAGCAAAGAATACAGCCATTCGAATGAAAACCAAATCAAATAAAAATAATAAAGTGCACATATGGATTTGTTTTTATGTAATTACAGTTTAGAGGTACTATCCATAATAGAAAGAACACTGGGCTGAGCAGGAATATTTGATTCTGAGTCCCTGAATTAGGAAATGTATTGCCTAGTTTTTCATACATAAAAGGAGTAAGTTTGACTAGAATGATCTTTAAGCCCCTTCAGACATTAAGGATCTATAATTTATCTCTTCATCTTTAGTATAAGTACATATAATTATGATACACATTGTATATGAAAGCAGTGTGGTATAATGGATAGAAAGTAGACTTAGGAGTCAGGAAGACATAGCTCCAAGTCTTCTATTCTGTAAGGTCCATCTACATTAGCTGTGTGACCTGTATAAGTCATATAGTAAGCCACATAACCACTCAGTATTCTTAGGAACAAGCTAAGGCTATAAGTCACAGAGAAGGTATTGGCATGAATCGGGATAGAGAGTTTCCTCACAAAGGAATTCCCTGTGCAAAAAAAAAAAAAAATCATAGTTCTAGTTCCCATACCTTTAGTGAGTCTAGATAGTATGTTTTGGGACTTCTCTATGTAGTATTTCAATAGGATACAATCACAAACTCATAGATTTAGAGTGTGGAAGGATCTCTGAAGTCATTGAGTTTAATACTCTCATTTTATATTATTTTTGACACAATAAATTGAGACTAATCTCATGAAGCTTTAGGGCAAACAGATTAAAACTGAACATTGTATAGATTATAGTCACTACTGTTTCAACTTCCCTTTTTAGAAAAGTTTCAAGCTCCTTTAAGGATTGAAGAACTATTTGTTTATCTAAGTTCAATTAAACCACTTAGAAAAGTGCTTGGCCCATAACAAATGGTTGCTGATTCATTTAAATTAAATAATAATTTTTTAAAAGCATGGTGATATAAACTGATTTCTATTGCATCCTGGATGTTCCCTTCCTTTACAGAAAACTGACTAAAATAGTTTATTTAAAATTGGTAAGAATTTAACTTCAAATATTATTAAACATTACTAATAGAGTTCTACCTTTGGATCATTCAGGAATTGCTACTTTTGCTTCTCTATTACTTTACAATTAATTCACTTTTGGCCATTGCCTTAAATATTAGAGAACTTCAAATGAAAGTTGAGAAGGAGGAGGTGAAAACAAAAGCAGTAAATGTCCCTACATTTTCCTAACTCTGGGTAAAATACAAGTGTGCGTGAATATATGTGTGTGTGTGTATGTGTGTGTCGCATATTTGGAGGAGTTAAAAACTATTATCCCAGTACAGTTTTAGGTATTTTTTCAATTGTAATCATTCCAAATATCCCATCACACAGTCATCAAAATTATAAATCAAAATATACCAAATTTTATTTATCAAAAATAGTAGAATTCAAGATAGCATTGAGGATGGCTTTGGAAAATTTCAAAAGAGCATTAAAACTAAACAAAAATTGTCTTTATTGTTTCTTTTTTGTTTTTTAATGCTGGTGGCTTTCTCTCCTTACCTCCGAACTTGTACATTAATCTATATCAGTTTCAAGAGAATATGATATATAGGCTACTTTAACTCCCTACATCAATTATATGTGCACACATAGACATATATACATACACACACAGACATATATTTTATTTATATATATACATACGTACACATATACATACATGTATGTATGTGTATATATATGTATATGTGTGTGTGTGTATATATACATATATATATATATATATATATATATATATATATAGAGAGAGAGAGAGAGAGAGAGAGAGAGAGAGAGAGAGAGTGTGAGTTTTCAGGACCTGACTGCTTTAGAGATTATCTGAAGAGTTAAATCACAAATTAAGGCCATTGAAAACTTTATAGCATCTTTGACATTTTTTTTCCCACTAAACTCAAATCTGGGGGTGTTCAGATATGAATTTCACCCAGATTGCAGCTCAGAATCATAAGAAGAGTCATGGTCTTGCTATTTCCTTTTCTCTACTTATATACTTAGTTATAATGCTCAAAAATCCATAGGTTCTAGAAATTGCAGTAATGAATGACACGTTGTCACCCACTCATGGAAGTGTTTTGAAGCCCAAACCTTACTCAAGAAGCAAGAGAGCTGATGAATCAGCACTTAGTTACAACAGAGTTAAGGCTTTTTTCCCTGTATATAAGAGAAAAATGGAAAACTATATCGTTTTTGTTCTTTTATGAAATGGAAACCCTCATTGTTTCATACAACTTAGCTCTCTAGCTGGCATAGGACTTAGAAACATTACAGGCCAGATAAGGACAGTAGACATATTTGCAAGCACTATTAGCTTCAGCCTCCATAACTGACTTGAAATAGCCTTCACTAAATTTGACTCCAGGTACATAGAATTGTGCAAACGCTCATATATTCTTTGGTAAAGACCTTGACTAACTACAAAAATTATTCTTTTTGCAAAGCATTTGCTGCTAAATGGTGGGGAAAGTGAACAGGTAAGTCTCATTACTTTTTGTCTCCCAAATAAACAATAAGCGCAACCTCCAAACTAAACTAAAGCTTTGGTTTCAAGTCTCCCTACCATCCAATGTTTATATTTCTAATATTCTTGGTTTTAAAATGAAAATGTCTTTCATTTTTCCCTTTAATGATCTACCAAGACTTGGATCCTGGGTCATATTCATTCTTCCTCTATTATTGTGAGATTCTGTGTCTGTCTATCTATGTTTATCTTTGTATATAAGAAAGGTTTAATATAAACTAATTTATAATTTTAGATGAAAATAATTTATAATAAGCTATAATTGTGTTCTATTAAGTTATTCCATAGATTTTCGGTGTTAGGGATTGATAGAGAGAAGGGGCAGCCAACATGAGTTCATTGACTCAGTTGTGATAAGACAAAAGCAGTTACCTAATTATGCAGGAAGGACACCAGAGGAAATAAAGGTGCACAGATACAGTTGTCACCAAAGAATCACAGGAGGGACTGGAATTACAACTAAGTGGCAGCACAATGGTCAGAGTTCAGGTATGTATGCCCCTAGGCAGCTAATTCCTGTATTGAATATTATGGTCAAGAAATAGTTAAGAAATATTTTCTGAAGTTAGTGGTCAGCCTGGTGAAACTCTATGATAATCAGCCAAGTGAAACTCTATGAACCTGGGAAGCCTCCCTAGAGTGATTTGTCTTTACCTGGGAGGCTGGCCTAGGGTAATCTATCTTTTCTTTGCTCACTCATCATGCCCTGTGCCCCTCTGCTTACCCTACAGACCCTCTCCGCTTACTCCCTCCGCTTGCCTTAGTAACTGCTTGTTTGTATCTATATGACAACCTGCTTAGTAACCAATTGTGTTAGTTAGATACGTAAACCTAATGAAATGTATAAAAGGTTCTCCACCCCTGAACTCGGGGCTGCTCCCCCTTTAATTGGCATGGAGTAGCCCCAACTGGTAAATTAAAGCTCCTTAAAAACTTTTAATTCAGACTCTGTGGTAACTTTGTTAAGACTCATCAAGTCATGTCATTTCATTTGGAGGCCCCAGCGAGATGGCCTTTGGCCATCTCCAGTGACCACCTTTCCATCTGTGAGGGAGACTGGGTGAGGAAATTGATTCGGGGGCAGCCACTGAGTGACAGTTCCTCAGTCCTGAATCTATTCCCTTGCTCCGAGTCGAGCTGCAGATTGGAAAGATTTCATTTATTGCATTAATAATTGGAAGGTAAGGAGCTCTGGTTTCTGCACAGCTCTCTCTGTCTATCTTTTCTTCAGACCTCTGTTTCATGTGAGTACTTTCCTAATATGGTAGGGGGCAGGCTGGATGCAGCTGACTGCACCTACTGGGTTTGGCCATTTGGGACGCCGTTGGCAACCTCTGATAGGCCTTTAGGGCCTCTGTTTAAGTCTTTTTCTTAAGATCTCTCTCTCTCGAGATCTCTGTTTAAGTTTGTTTGGGACCTCTGATTGGGTCTGGTTTTTTTGTTTGTGTCTTGTGTTTTGTCAAAGGAAATTTTCAGATCTGTGTTGTCCATTTGTCTGTCTTTTGTCCATGTCTTTGTCTTGTGTTTTGCATGGGAAAATGTTTTTGTAGGAGGAGACAGGAATATTAGATCATTTTTCTGCTTTCCAGAAAGCAGCTAAGTCTGTGGTTTAGAAATGAATGTTCCCTTTTCCCTCCTCCCCTTCATCAAAAGATTGGGAAAAGAGGAAGTTATTAATTAACAGCATAAGATAAAAGAGCTAATGGAAGGAGAATATTTCACCCTCCTTGTCTGGGGTCGCCTTTGTTATGAATTACTCTGAAAACTCAATGAAGCCTTAGAGTTAAAAGAGGCTCACAGTAAAAATGAACCTGAGAGGACATGCCCCCACAGCCAGGGAGGTTGGGACCATTCCAGGTTATTCTTATTACCCCAACCGCAGTCAAGGGAGACGGACAAAAGACATGGATACAACGGGCACACTTCAAGTTGGCTGACCCCTCTCACACACCTGAGAAGTGGAAGCTCCTACCTGCAAATCCAGAAGACCCACCAACTAAGCTTTCTCTTCGCCAGGTACAATGAGTTTCTCACTCATCTTAATCCCCTAACTGTTAATCTAAGTC
>JAQQSV010006440.1:0-14275 GCA_028646515.1 Pseudochirops corinnae
CACCAAAAAAAAAAAAAAAAAAAGGTCAGGTAGAAATTGTCTTCTTTATGCTACTGTAATGGCAAACAAAGTAGTACTTTGCTTGTTTTAGTTATTTAAGTGCCTTTGAGTCTCACGTTTGATTGTATCAAAAGTCTTTGTTGGAAGCAGTATACATTGTGTTGCCCTTAATAGATTTAATGGTGGGTGGCTAGGTGTCACAGTGAATAGAGCAGCAGCCCTGAAGTCAGGAAGACCTGAGTTCAAATCCAGCCTCAGATATTTAAGACTTACTAGCCATGTGACCTTGTGCCAGTCACTTAACCCCAATTGCCCTACAAAAAAAAGGCCAAAAAAAAAATAGATTTAATGCAGTCACAGAGAGCCCATAGTGGGAGGAACTTGCCAAAAGCAGAACAGGAAGGGTGGAACAGGAAAGAGTAGAGCAGAGAAAAGCTTGAGCAGAGCTGGGGGCAGATGGAACTGAGAAAGAGAATGCTTGTGATTTTGGTGCACTGTTGATCTGTGTTACTTTCTGAGAACTGAGAGAGAAAGCTTGTGATGTCAGCACTCTGTAGCACTCTTGTTCTGTCAGACAAAAACCTTGTCTGTTGTTCTATCAGACAGAAGCACTGCCTGTTGTTCTTTGACAGAAGTTCTGAAAGAGGACTTTACTATTATTACAGAAGTCCTGAAAGAGGACCTTACTGTTGTTACAGAACTCCTGAAAGGGACTTTACTGTTGTTACAGAAGCCCTGAAAAAAGACTTTACTGTTGTGTTTGATTTCTCAGACAGAAGCTTTGTCTGTTGATTTGTGTTACTTTTTCAGATGATAGTGCCAGTAATGTGTGTAAATATTCTTGTAGCTCTGTTAAGCTTAATGTATGTAAATATTGTTGTAGCACTCTTAAGTTTTATTTTCCTAGAAACAGAAACTGTGAAGAACTTGAAGTGGAGCTGTCCCCATGAGCTGAGATATGGAGTGGAAAGCTGCCTATGTCTGAATCCAGACAAGAGGTGGGAGAGCTGCCTCCTTGTGAATCCAGGCAAGAGTCAGGTGAATCCAGGCAAGAGCTGGGAGCAGTCAGCCTGTGGAAGAGGAGCCATGGGGTTTGGAAGTCAGCCTCCAGTTAAGATGAAAGAGGACTTTACTTGGATACTCTGTATTAACTGATGAGATTTGTAACTTACTGTGATATAGAGATGGATGGTGTTTGTACTTTCTACTGCCCCTTAAAGATGATTGATTTAAGGATGATTGGAAGCCAGCCTCCAGTCAAGATGAAAGAGGACTTTACTTGGATACTCTGTACTGACTGATGATATTGTAACTTACACTGACATAAAGGTGGGTGACATTTTCACTTTCTGCTACCTGGCTTAAGGAAGATTGGAAGCCTGCCTTGAGTCAAGAAAGAAGATTTTACTCGGATACTGTGTATTGATTGAGGAGATTGTGGCTTACTAAATAACATGTTTTGTTTAAGACTATATGGCCACCTTAGTAAAAAGTTGTTATGTTACACTGTTGTGAATGTTATGCTTTAGTTTCTTGAATTTATGCTTTAAATTATTACTGAATAAATAGAAATTTTACTATACTATGTGATTATATCCTTAAAGTTATTCATAGCCACAGTCCTCAGGAGACCTGCTCATGATTGGCTTTACAGCTACATAGCTCTTTAGTGACCTGATTACTCCTTCTGAGACTGGACTATTTAGCCTGTCTACTGGTTTTGTTAGCTCTATTATTTGTTCTGTTGATAAGCATCCATTTCCTTTAGATCGTCAAATTTATAAGCAAAAAAGCTGTGTATGTTAATCTGACAATTTCCTTAATTTATTTTCCCCTGATTATCACTTCTTTTTTTTGATTTAGATTCATTCTTTCCCTTTTTAAAAATTGTTAAAAATCATTTTTTTGGGATTTAAAACAGTTCTTGGGCTTATCTTTTAAATTATATAATTATCTAGAATTGTATAGTTCTTGATTATTTTTGCCTTTTCTCTTTGATTGCTTAATTTGTTCCTTTTCTAAGTTTTTAAAATCAAGACCCATTTTATTATTTTTTCCTCTTATTGATGCAGGCATTCAGTGTTACACATTTGCCTCTCAGTACTGTTTTGTCAAAATTCCATAGATTTTCATGTGGGGTTTCTGTATTGTCATTATCTATGATGTAACTTGCTATTGTTGCTGATTTTTTCTGCCTAGTCATTCCATTTAAAAAATCTCTCCCATCCCTCTCCCAGCTCCTTGCAGACCCTATACCTTTTCTTAAAATTGCATCATTATTTGCAACTAGTTTCCTTGCATCTTGGTTCATTAATTTAGTATATAATTTTTTTTTCATATTTGCCTAGATCTTTATTGTGGCCCAGATCACCATGTAAAGAGAGCTTTGGTGTTCATGCAAAATGGATTCAGGCTTGGAAGCTTCATAATAGTTATTTCTCTGTGCCTGGTGACAACACTTAGATTTTTCCTCATATATTAGCATTTAAAAAAATACCTCCTTAAGTGCCTTTAGCTCCCATTTAAGCACTCAAGGTAACAGGACATCAACTATGGGAAAGAGACCTAGTTTTGGAGTCAGAAGACTTGAGTTTGAATTTTAGCTATAGAAAAATCACTTAATCTCTATGGACCTTAGTTTTACTGTCTGTAAAATGAAAAGTTTGAACTATATGATTTCAAAAATCCCTTTCTAACTCTAAGCTATGACAGTATTTATTTCTGACATGATAGAAAATGCAAATGATTTGTTTTTGAATTCTACAAAAAATAATTTTAAAAAAATCTACTCCCTGCCTTTTCTAATGGATCTCTGCTTTTTCAAGGAACTTTTACATCCATTCAGACATAATATTGCCCTTGGTAGGTTGGGGCTAGGATAGAAGTACTCTTACCCAAACCATTCCCCATACACACATACATAATGGGATAGAAGTCAGTGCTACTAAGAAGAAATCACCTCTGTGGTGAATTCCACCTTCTCCATGACTTGCAGCATGGGTGAAAGTCAAAGGCAAACATTGTTGCTTTTATTCATAGTTCTAGGTAATGTTGCTCTTTGGTTACAGTTCCCGTAGCTCCTGTCTTGAACCAGGTCCTTGGCTTGATCAGAAATTCATCTTTTGGTCTACAGACCCATCTGTCAAACCCCACTGCTACACCAGTTCACAATCCTGTATCTCTTGCTTTGGACAAAAAGATCCTCATCACTCAGCTTCTGTCTCTCTACAATGCCATCCCTAACCCAACTGATTCCTTTTTGAGGACTGTTTGCTCATTCCTCACTCTAGAAAAGTGAATCTATGGCTATGTATAGTTTCCTTATATTTCTTCTTGGCTTCCTCGCTTTCCATCCCTCAGATGTGCTTTGAGAACTTTAAAGCTCTATATGAATGCTGGCTATTATCATCATCATCCATGTATAACTCCCCTTTAAGGGCCAAGGTCAATGGTGTAAAACGGTTGTAGGACATTAGATCTTTTCTAGGTTACCTCACATCTTGACAAACAGATGCAAGATGGAAGAGATGATTTTCATGGGACATGCTTGAGTACTCACATTAAATCAGTTTTGAAAAGTTCTATGGACAATGAGAAAAAATATACTCTGCTTTTCTCACTGAGTTCTTTCAATTTATCTCTTAGATCTAGTTTCTTTAACGCTTAATTTCTATTTCTCTCTCTAATTACCTTTTATTTACATGTTTATTAAATTTATCATATTGTGATATCAAAATATTCCAGTTAAAAAATCTATTTCTTCATTTAAAATTGTGAAGTTTTCTTTTTTTTAACCAGTCTGGTCACGTAATTGTCAGGTGCATATATGTCTAAGATTCATATACTTTCATTTTGTATAATAAGCATAATACAATGACCATAATTATCTCCCATAATACTTCCTAGTTTGCATCTAACCAGTCAACTCACTATATTACTGTTGAGATTTGTTAATCTCATGGGAAATTTTAAATCACCCTTTATCTGATTATTTTTAGATCTTTTTGGGTTTAATGTGTTTCCTATGTGGTTCTTTTCTGATTTTTAATCAATTCTTGGTTGTTTAAAAATCTCTTTTTTATTATGAACTTAATGAATACTGAGCAAATATTTCAATATGTAGAATTTTCATTTACTGGGAGTTAAGCACTTTGCCAAGGATTACTAGTTGTATGACCCTGGGCAAGTTGCTTGACCCCATTTGCTTCAGTTTCCTCATCTATAAAATGAGCTGGAGAAGGAAATGGCAAACTATTCCAGTATCTTTGCCAAGAAAACTTAGTTTGTACACCTGATGAGCTTTAGTTCTGCTTTACCTCAGAAATGCCAAGCTCAAGAAATCTACCAATTTCAACCTCCTCCAGCAGCAGGGATTACATCTGTGAGCCACCAAATCTGTCAGAAGAGTGGTTGGTTTTTTTTTTGTGCATAAATAAAATATACAAGATTACAAACAGTACTAATTATATCAAAATATTAAAAAGTTCATAGAGCTCAGGTAAAGAACCCCGGGTCTAGATAGTTAATGAACCTGGGATCACCCTGGAGGTGGTGATTAGGAGTAAGTTGGATTTTAGAAGAGACCAGGTCTTCCAAAGTGTCTCTGGATCACTTAGGCTCACCAGGAGTACCATGTAATGTTACATTACATTTTAAAAAGTTGGGGACAGATTTGAGCATAGCTTTTACTCTCCATCATTATAATCCTATGGGTGTCTTCTCTCTTTGTGGGAAGGGAAAGGTCAAGGTTTTCCTATTATTTGTGAACTGTAAGTCAGGAGAAAGGAAGGTGGCCAAAATGGAGCTGACGGAAGAGACTACAACTTAGTTTTTACAGGGCAAGGTTCAAATTTCAGGATTTTATCTAGAACAAATCAGTTTAACCTGGAAATGTTCTTTACTCTCCTCTTTTGCCAGTAACTATAGGCCTATCTTTCCTGGTCAGGTCATCTCCAGTTGTCCTGATTTATATTTTGCCACTGGACCCAGATGGTTCCAAAGGAAAAAGACTGATGACTTTACATAGTCCTCTCTCACTTAAATCCAATTTGCTTGCAAGTTATGGCATCATCTTCCTGAAGCTATGGTCTTCAATGACAAGAGAAAAGCAACAGCTTTTGTGGTCATGAAATCAGAGAGCTCTCTGAAGAGAAGGCTGCTGATCAGACTTCTAGCTCCCCAAATTAATAACACACCTTGCTCATAATTTCCTTGAACAGAGACAAAGACAACTAAAGTTTAAAATTTTTTATCAGCTGTTAACCTGGTGAAGAAAAAGTGTCAAAATGCATGCCAAGACATCTGGATTCTAGTTTCAGTTGTGTAAACTTAGAAATACCACTTAGTTTGCTTTGTGATGTATAAAAAGGTAGAGAGACATGATTTCTGAGTAATTAATCATTTTATTAATCATGTCAAAGATAATTAATAAAAGGGGTCAGTGGCCCTCTTGAATGCCAAAGATTCTTCATCCAACTCCATGTCTGTATGCCGTTGGAAGAGTGGGTGTTGCAAGGATGGCAATCAACTTTGATTGGTTAATAAGTAGTGAGAAAATGAGCCTTATAATGAGAGGTGGACCTATTCTAAAGAGGGACTGGAGGATACAACTGAGATTTTTGTCTCTCCTGGACAAAGAGAGACTATCTCAAACCAGACCATCCCCAGCCTCAGTCAATCTAGCCAGCCTGAGTGGAACACAAGGAGCTAGAATTCATATTGGATTAAACTCTTTGTAAAGTTTTCTAGAAGGGTGAGATCTTTCACCCAGGATCGAAAGGCATGTACCCCAAGGATTTGGGCAGTCTCATTCATTGGCAAATGTCCTTTAGAGACTGAGCAACCTAGAGGTTTCTGAAAAAAATCCTGGTATCCTAATTCAATAATTGGTTATTAATGTGAAAGAAATGGTCATTTCTCTCAGACTGAAGCTAGTTTTCTTCAAATCCAAGAATTTGAATTTGAGATATCCTGAAGTCCCTTCAATTTCTAAATTCTGTGAAACTATGGTGCTACTCCCTTATTGTCAGTACAACAAGAATTGTAAGCTTTTTCTAGTAATGATGTAATGGAATGGTTGTAGCAAGCCTTCAGTGGAAATATAATGGCATAATAGAAAGAATAATGGACTTGGAATCAGTACAGGCTTGGATTTCAATCCAATTTCTAACAGTTAGTAGTTATGTGACTACAAGCAAGTTACTTAATGTCTTTTAGCCTCAGGTTTTCCATCTCTAAAATGAGAATAATAGCACCTAAAGACCTCCTAGGCTTGTTGTTGTAAAGATCAAATGAGATAATGCATGATAATGCATGTATATAAATTGAAAACCTTTCAGTGCCATATAAATGTTGATTATTATTGTCCAATGTTCTCTGCTAGTGACTTTTCAGAACTAGAGAGGCACATCTGCTAGATAACTGGCCTAAGTTCATAGGACTTGGCTACTTGGATGCCTGTGATCTTGGTGATTTGGATACTTCCTTCAGGGATAACAGAGATCACGGCCCATCTAGACCCATCCGATTTGTGCAACTCTTGTCCAAGCCCTCTTATAAACACATTGAAAAGGCCTCCTCTAAGTGTTGGAAGCTTTCCTCTAGATTTCTTGCTTTTGAATGGTTAATAATATCACAAACACTATTATCCATTGGTTATACGTGTTTTTTTTAAACCAGGGAACTGACTTATTTCTCCCCTTCCCCCCAACCCTTGTCGTATATTTCTTAGGGGGAGGGGAAGGGAAAAGAATATACATTTTTAAGTTTCTGCTATGTATCAGGCACTGTGCTAAGCATTTAATAAATATCTCACATTTGATTCTCAAAACAAGGCTGTCCGGTAGGTGCTATTATACTCCCCAGTTTACAGTTGAGGAAACTGAGGCAGACAGAAGCTGTGACTTGCCTTTGGTCACATGTATAGTGTCTGAGGCCAGTTTTGAACTCAGATCTTCCTGACTCCAGGCCCATTGCTCTATCCACTTTACTATCTAGCTGACTAATATCCTTTACACCCTTTTCCTTCGAAATTCCTTGTTAGCATAGATTAGATTGGAGCACTTTTCATGGAACTGGGCATTTGTACTTTGGTTCAGTGGGGAGGGACATATGTTCTTTTGTATGTTACTAAAGGGCAAGCCCATCCAGAGGTTTCTGATTTGTTCTTTGGTCCCCATGATGCAGGTTATGCAAAAGAAGACTGGTAACTTATCCAGTTAGTAGACTTTAAAAGTCTCAGGCTCTGTCATGTTGTCTCTCCTTTGAACGAATTGTTTGGGAATCTGCCAACTGTTACTTGGGCTTCTTGATCTTAAGGAATGAATTTCTCTCCTCTCTTCTTCCCCAGACATAGCTTATGGCAGCGATCCAAATATAGTAGCTACCTTCAAATGGCAGTGAGAACATATGGTGGTATAGGTGAAGCTGATACTGGATTTCAAATCCCTGGCTGCTTCTTCTGTTTTGTATTACTTTCTCTGAGCACGGGTCAACAAATAGTAATCCTGAGTTATGGATCTTTCTAGCTGGAGTGATTACCTTGTGGGTTTGAGAGGTCTGGGGAGTTCTTGGGTTCTGACTGGCAGCAAGAGGTACTTCCTGCAATTAGGATGCTCCTCAGAGGAGGGGATAAAGATCAGTGTGATCATCCTGGGACCTGAATACCCAAGCCATGGTGTGGCTGACCAGAGGACCAGGACCTTGGGTTGCTGTTTAGACAATGCAAACTGAGGTGAAAGTGAAATCTGTTTGGGAGTCCCATAGATCATCTGGGAGATTTTAAAGTATTTGACAACATTGTGCTTATGAGTCTGGTGTTTTAAGCATCTCCTTCCAGACTCAGTACAAATCCTACTGCCTCTTCCCCTGACCAATGCTACTGCCTACCCACTGCTATCACTTCCCTTTTTACTGTGCATATACTGTGTATGGTTACTGTATATATACTGTGTAGTTGTTTGCATATTATTCCTCCTTCACCCCACCGCTGTTATCTTATCAAATGAGATATTTGTTAAACTTTGAGCACAACGCCTGGCACATAGTAGGTGCCTAAAAAATCCTTACTCCCTTCCCATTAGAATGTGAGCTGCTCACCAGCAGGCACTGTTTTTGCTTACTTTGCATCTTCAGCTTCCTCCCTTGTCCTTCCTAATAGGCCAGCTATTGAGCTTCCTTAGCACAAAAGAAATGCTTAAAAAACAAAAAGCCTCATAAGTGTACATTAACATATGCTTAAAACATGAACCCATCTAATTATTATCATATTATATTCTCCTGGGAAGTTGAGATCCAAAACATAGCATGTTTTGTAGGACTGATGAACAAATCTCATTTTCACCTCTGAACTGCATTTGTCTGATCAACTCACAAACCTGGATTTCCTGGCATGCCAAGCTCCAGTCTGGGAATTCTTAGTCCTTTACTTGGTGGTATACCTCTGGCAGTGATAATCTTCTTTGAGTTGTAGAGAGCTCTTCTGTTGGGCAACCAGTCCCCAGACTCAGGACCTCTTGAACTCATGGAGCTGCTTCCAAGCTTGGAAATAGCCATCTCAGAATTGCTGTTCAGATATCTGTGCTCAGGAAATTAAACACAGAGCAGAAAGGGCAGCCAGGGACTTAAAATCCAATCTCAGGCTTACCTAGGCAAACACATGCTATCATTGCCATGTTTGAGCACCATAACTACTAGGGATGGAAGTGAGGGATTTTCCCTATTATTCTCACACACACATTGAAAATCTATGGGAGAATTTGAAAAGTCCTGACATGATTGCAGATGAAAACGGAAAGAAAGTTCATTATTCCCTTTTCAGGAGATATTGTACATGAGTTATACCTACATTTTATTGAACAGATTTTCTCCAATGTGATCATAGAGAATGTGAGACTATTATAATCCCCTCTCTTCAGGATTCAGACTACCCCAAGACTGAACATAATTTATATGAGTCCACAGCCAAATCTCCTTTTGTGGGAAGTGTCCCATTTGAGCTGCAAGTGAGATTGCTAATGTGTTGAGCCTGCTCGCATCTATAGGCAATCCCTCCCCATTAGATCTCTATTATTTGGCATCATCCACAACAGTGTTCTCTTCGTTTGTCTCCTTATTTATGCTTTGATTTATATTAACATGAATTAATTATTTATTAATTAATAGCATTCTTAATTATTTAAAAGATATTTTATTTATTTTAAAATATTAAATAATTAATATTAATAACAACATATTAATAACCAGGGCATTGTCAAACACGATTTGTATTTTTCAAAGAAATCTCATATTGTTTTGACACTTTATTCCTTATTTCCTGACTACCTCTTCCTTGTCATTCTGGAGAAACTTCCTCCCAAGGTTCCCACTGTCTTAATTGGTAAAATTTCTTCTGGACCATGTTTCAAAAGTCCTAGTCACCATACCTCACTTCATTCTCCACTTTGAAGCCATTTCCTTGTCAACCACTTGGCCACTTTCTGCATAGCATTGAAACTCGGTTCTCTCGGAATGGTATCTTAATCATTTTTCTCTATCCTCTTTTCGTCCATCGCAATTAATAGTCTCTCCAAAACTCTCAGTCTCCTAGAAGACTCCTCATAGACCGACAGTTAAACTGAAACTTTCATGATTCTATTGCCTTTTAAAGATATAGAAACAGTATCTATAGTCCCTGACGGAGAGTCCATTGAAAACTGCGGTTACATAAAGATAAAGTTACCAATATCTTTTGAATCTTGTACATTTGTAAAATCTAGTCAGAGGCAATGGGCAGAGGAAAAGACCTTTGTTTCCTCTTCCTCCAAACCACAGCTTAGAAAAACACATTAAAAACCATAGAAACATAAATCTTTGCAGCTACATGGAGGAGGTAAATTTTCCCTACCTAAATTTTCATTGTGATGTCTAAAAGCATATTGCATTTCGCTCCCCCCTCCCTTTTTTTTTAACACCTAACATTATTGTGCTGTGTTAAATAAATGAGCCATTTTAGTCCAAATAGAGGCTCTGGGTTGAGAGAAATAGCTTTCGAATGGTGTATATAAAGAGTTCACAAAGTGGGAAGTTAGTGTCATTGTTATCTTTTCCACAATCATCCTGTTTGAAGCACTCAACATATTGCTGGGACTCACTCTGCTGAAAAAGCACCTTGAGCTCAAAATCTATTTATTTAAGACCATTTGCATAAATTGAAGATAAAGAGGGTGAATAAAAGAGTGAAGGGATTATTGGAGAGGGATATAACCATCACGGGAAGGAATTAAAATCTCCCCCAAAGCAAACAGTCTCTGTACTCTGCCTGTAGGTTCAAGAGGATTTGTTGGTACTTTCCAAGGCAATTCCTTCTAGATCTGCTTTGTTATGGTCAGATAATATAAAGAAAACTCGTCAGAAGTTGGTATAGCAAGCAAAATAGAAGAAGGGGGAAAAAGCCAAGGAATTCTATCTGAATTCCACAATACTTGAAGCAAACCATATAGCACTTATCTAAAGGGAAGCTATTTTCTTTCTCAGTCTGGTTATATTATCAAACAAAATATTATGTCCCAATAAGTTGTTTTGAAGAGTGGTGTTTATTTTTTTTGTTTCTTTGTTTAAAATAGTTATTTTGGTTATATTATCCAATATGACTGGGGAAACCTTTTTATTTTGTTCATTTCTTTGGTTGCAAGCTTCAGTGTTATCTTCAACTGGTTGCAAGCTTCAGTGTTATCTTCAACTGGAAGACCTGATATCTATGAGAATAATGCACTCAAAGAAAATGACTGTTCAGGACCACAGACTTTGACGTTTGCAGTGTGTGGACATTCTGGCCCTGTTCTCAGGGATATTGAATTCTTTGCTTCTTTTCTTAATGCTTTTAAGGAAAACATGTCAATTTATTCTAAAAGCACTATTTTTAGAGTTCAGTTCACCCATGTTGCTTAGGTAGCTAATGTCATCTAAAAATGAGAGGCTGGGAAATAAAGGCATCAATCACATGACATTGGTTTAGGTATTATTGTTCAGGCTTTAAAGGATGCTCACAATCCTATTCATGTCCAGAAATTCAACAGTATCCTCAAAAATAGCCTGACAGAAGGAATGTCAAATAAACTCAAATTGGCACATCGCTGATGACTTCACAGGCTTTCTAAACAATTTCAGTGACTCCATGATCTCACTGCTTTGAGATATCCATTTGAACAGACTGAAACTCAGTCACACCTTCCATTCTGTGTGATTCTTGGACAAATCTCTCATGATATTTACCTTAGAAGATCTACTCAATGCACTCAAGACCTTCTTCTGGTGCTTTAACTATTTCCCAGATTCACTGCAGTAGACAGATTGTAAACCACATGGTAGTGCCCCCTCCACCTCCATTCTGGAGTACTCCTCAACTTGCAATTGAAAGTTGGATTACCTGAGGGCCCACTACTCTAGTTCAAGGCAATCTGTACATCCATATCTCTAAAACTACTGCTTATGAACCCTGTCCCTCCCCCCACACACTTCGGTTTCACCTTCAATGGATGTTCACTCGGCCAAATTAGCCTAAAGCAAAGGCATTTACTAAACAGTATCCTTTATTCCTCATTCTTGCTAAATGACCTATCCACTCCCTTTTCTGATTGTACGTGTCCTTAATGATTTTTTTTATGCCATTTCACACTATGCCAGCACTCACTGACAATATGCTGCATTCTACTAACATCTGCAACACATATCTGTATCACCTTTGGGTCAATTTTTATTCTTTTGAGAGTACGGTATTCCATGATTTATAGTCATACAACTATACTTGAAGAATATCGGTGAAAAATAAAAGAAATAGAGTTTTCTGCTAACACGCACAAAGTGCTATCACCATGTAGTTTTCCAGAAATAATTTACCCTTACATCTTTCTATTAAATTCTGGAGCCAGCTTACTGTCTATCTATAGCACCTATGCAATATATATACTGGTGGACCAATTCAATGCCTTTCCAACTGCATGTCATAATTTGGCCAAAATGTGTCTCCCATACACTTATCTGTATTTTTTTCCTCTTTGTATGAGTTACTAAATTAGTAATAATTTATATTAAATATAAATAATTATAATTACATATAAATAAAATAAAATAATTAAATTATTTTACTATAGTTTATGAGTCAGGAGGCTCTAGTGTTCTAGGGATACACGAAAAAGATATCTAAATATGACAAAGTATATATGACCATATAAAGCATATGTAATATAACTGAATGATTTATTAACAAATCAGAACTTATATATCCAGTTGATTTTTTTTTTCATTTTCAGAATAAATACCGTAAGAGACTATATACTTCTTCAAGTAATGTAGACATTGAACTAAATTGTTTGGAATGCTCCCCCTGAAAGTTCCACGTTGGATTAGATTTTAGAGGTCATCTAGTCCTACCACTACTTCACACATGAATCTTGTCTTAAACATCTAGCTTCTGTTTAGATATATTCAGGGATGGAGAACATTACCTTTTTTTGGTTTTGCTCTAGATAAAAATTAAGATTCAATCTTAATTTAGTTCTGAGCGCATAAATGTGTGTATAGAGACCATGGATGGAGGAAGACAGTGCCTATTTGAATAAACAAACTCTGACAGGTTGGAGATCCTTATTTCTGACCTGGCAAGCAGAGGTCACTCATGACTGGGGACTTTGAACATTTATGATTTTTATTGATAATATGTATTTTTAAAAGAGTTTCTAACTTCACAAGAAAAGAACTTATGTGGATTTTGGCAAAAAAAATTTTTTTGTTTTGGTCTTATTGAAGTACTTTTCTTTTGTCAAATCACCATCACTTCCCAAACCATGCCCCACACCACCCCTCATGAGGAGAACCCTCCCTTGAAACAGGTAAGTACAGTCAAACAAAATAAATCAAATCATTGACCGTGTCTGAAAATGTATGCCTCATTCGGTACCTGTTGTTCACTATCTCTTTGCAAAGAAGCAGGAGGCATTGTTCACTGTCAGTCCTCTGAAGTTGTGACTGGTCATTGCATTGATCAGAGCACAGAAGCTTGTCAGTGGTGGAGTCCATCACATTATTGTGTCACCATGTAAATTGTTCTCCTAGTTCTGCTTACTTGACTCTGTCCACATCAATTCATACAATTTTCTCAAGCATAACATGAGACGTTCTCATCTCAGCTTTACTTCCTGGTTCCTGTCAATCATATGGAAAAGTGGAACCAGCTTCATTACTTAGGAAAAGATTTGCAGTGAGAGATCATAAAAAGTCCTCTAACTGGTTAAAGGATTAGAATAGCTCATGACTTAATGGGTATACGAAAGAGATTGACCCCTTTGCCATTTCTGACTATCATTCAAGACTACTTTGAGCTGTGTGTGTCCCAGGAACTGCATTAGAAAGGAGTGATTGACTCATTCCCTTACTTCAGCCTCCACATAGTTATTATATGTTAGCTAAAATATACATTCTACCTGGGCTATCCTGAACCAGGCTTTAGGTTGACTCTTTTGTATCTCCTGAATAGATGATCAAGCAGAAACCTTAAGATGGATACCTCCAGGAAGAGACCTTGTAAATTTGAAAGGTCTATAAATGCAGGGCAACAGGATCCTCTGGAGAGTGCTACAACTGTAGTCTTTCCTTGCCCACTGCCCTGCTTACAGAAAGAATCAGTCCAGGAAATGATTGACTATGCCTGGAATGCTGATGAGACCTGGTGAATTTCTTCATTCAATACTTCTTTTTGCTTTATTGCCACCTCATGGCTGTTGTTACTCTTCAGTGGTTTTTGTCCTCATAAATTGCTTACTTGTTTGGAGGGTAATTTTAAATTTACTTGCTCTAGATAAAAATTAAGATTCAATCTTAATTTAGTTCTGAGCACATAAATGTGTGTATAGAGACCATGGATGGAGGAAGACAGTGCCTATTTGAATAAACAAACTCTGACAGGTTGGAGATCCTTATTTCTGACCTGGCAAGCAGAGGTCACTCATGACTGGGGACTTTGAACATTTATGATTTTTATTGATAATATGTATTTTTTTTTATTTGCTCATTTACTTTTAATTTACAAGATTCAGTTCCACAATCACTTGAGTTTCAGATTTTCTCCCCTCCCTTTCCCCCCCCCCCCCATGGTGGCGTGCAATCGTGTATAGGATCTGCAAATACTTTCACATTGTACAATAGTTTGGTCATATAGAAGGGCTGTAACCAATGAGTGATCACTGGGAAAAGAAAAAAAAAAACAAAACCAGAGATAAAAGAGAACGATAACGAGTTTTGC
>JAQQSV010006441.1:0-14275 GCA_028646515.1 Pseudochirops corinnae
CTATCTATCATCTATCTATCTATCATATAGCTATTTGTTGAACTGATAAGAAGAATAGAGAGGTATCTTGTCTTCGCAGAGTATGTATCCAAGACATAGCAGACACTTTTTCTGAGCTCATCAAAATTGATAATTATTCACTTGTGGTGAATTGTTAAGGAAATAATAAAACTCCTAGACAGAATTTAAAAAAATGTTGGAAGTAATAATAAAGTCTTGAGCAAGAAACTTAAGATAATAAGGGAATGCACTGCATTTTTCTCATTCCTTTACATTGATGGTAAATGATGGAAAAGAGGCAAAAATGGGGGATTAACAGGATGTCTAAGAACTGGATTTGGATTTACAGATCACAATTTACAATATGAGGTTAACATTTTTTTTGCCAGAGATGAAGTGTGCCTATTAAAGAGTGATTAAGAATGTATTTCCAGGTGTCTTACAAATCTAGTCAAGAGGGTTTTATACTAAAAATTATGAGAGAAGAGTCCTTCTGTATATCTTCAAAGGTGGATCATTTGAGACTGGTGACAAAGAAGAAAGAGGAATAACACCTGAGACTCAGAAATTCATGCAAAAAAATCGAAGAAAAGAACTAGTCACAAAACAATGATTTCAAGTATCTATACACAAATGCTAGAAGTTTAGGAAACCAATAAGAAGAACTATGGATTCTGTCATAGTGGGCTAAATTTGACTTAAAAGGAATCACTGAAACCATGACTGTTCTATAACTCTGGATAGAAAAATGTTATCCCGAAGGAATAGAATAAGCAACAGGGGCAGGGGTAGCCGTGCATATTAAGTGGGTATACTCATGTGAGGAAATAAAAGGAACTAGTGAGGTTCCAGAAGGCTAAAAGAATAGACAAAAATGGAGAGAGGATTTGAGTCAAGGTCAATGGAGAGAGAAATGGAATTTGTCATTGGAATACAGTACTTCTGACTCACATTTTAAGAAGTGCCGAAGGGATCAAAAGTAGAAAAACTTTAAGAATCCCTGAAATATAGAACATGGCTGGGGAAAACTAGGTGGTTCAGTGGATAGAGTACCAGTTCTGGAATCAGGAAGACTCATCCTCCTGAGTTCAAATCTGGGCTCAGACATTTACTAGCTGTGTGACCTTGAGCAACTCACTTAACCTCATTTGCCTCAGTTAACTCATTTGTAAAATGATCTGGAGAAAGAAAAGGTAAGACATCCCAGTATCTTTGCCAAAAAAAACCCCAAGTAGGATCATGAGGAGTCAGATAAAACTGAACAAATGAGTGAACAATACAGAACACTCAAGCAGAAAAAAAAAATAGATGAGGAGTGTGGGGAATAGACCATAGACTGGGTCTCTCTCTCTTTCTCTATCTCCCAAAAGCAGATGGATTAATATTTTTAAATTTTCCTTAATGATAATTTGTCCTTCAAAAAGTGGAGGGGACATTTGTTGTTGTTTAGTCATGTCTGGCTCTTTGCTATCTCATGGATCACACTGCCATACTGTCCATGGGTTTTTCTTGGCAAAGATACTGGAGTGGCTTGCCATTTTTACTTCAGTGGATCAAGACAAATGAAGGTTGGCTTGCCCAGGTCACATAGCTAATAAAATTTGAACTCTGGTCTTCCTGACTACAGTTCTAGACCTCTATCCATTGAACCATCTAATTGTCTCCTAGGCAAATAGAACTTAAACAACTTGCCCAAGGCCACAGAGTTAGTAGGTGTCTGAGCCCAAATTTGAACTCAGAAGGGGAACAAAAGGAAATTCAATTATAGATCTTATATATACTAACAATTAGGAACTGGTCACTGGAGTAGAAGTGATGGGAACTTTGAAGGGAAATGATAAAGGAGAGATTATTTGCACGTAGTTTGACATATACTTGGATTTGAGGAAGTAGATTTCAAAGGTTTAAAGGAACGATAAACAGGATCATATGGACAAAGATACTTTGATGAAAGTCCACCCATAAAGGATAGGAGAAGCTCAAGAATGAGGTCAGGAAGACACAAAGGAAAACAATTCCAATAATGACAAAATACAATCATAGGAATTGATAGACTTGGGACAAGAGCGAATCCTAGAGGTCATTAAATTCAAGTCCTTATTTTATAAGTTAAGAAACTAAAGGTAAAAAAAATGTAAGTGACTTGCCCAAGGTCATACAACTAGTAAGTATCAGAAGTGGGATTTAAAACCACATATGTTTTCACAATTATGGGCAGAGTAAGATCAGATTTAAAAATTTGTTGGTATAGATTTTGCATTATCTCTTACTGATTATGTGAGGGATTTTTTTTTCAATTGTTAGTATCTTGAAGAAAAAGCATCTGTAAGAATTTGGACGTTCTTAGCAAACGGCACAGAATTTGACTCCTATTGGAAGAACCCAACCTTTGACCTTTTGTATCTGTAGATTCACTTACAAGTACACCAGATTCAGCCCAAACTCTAAGAAGGTACCTGATCCTAGGGAAAGATTGTTTTCCCCAGGCTTGGAATATAAGCCTTAGTGAAGCCAATGGGTGAGTTCTTGAAACCTGCAAGATATGACTCTATGCATGCCAAAAAGAAAAAAAAACCACAACTCTAAATATGTCATGATGCATTGATCAGGAAGGTCCAGCTGTACCTCATTAATCAAAGGCTGGAAGGTCACAAGTACACTAGCTAATTCAAAGGGCACGATCAGGTATTCATAATGTACAAACAGGGTCCAATAGGCTTTTCAATTCATTTCCAGCCCTAATTTTAAGAATACCATTTTTCCTTTGCAAATACACCTTTTTATAGATCCATTTTTGCTGAACTCTGGCCAAAATATTCAAAATCAATGAACCCAAGTAGCAGTTACAAATAGCTGTTTTGTTTAGGCTATGGTAATTAATTCAGTGGACGACTCACCTCCTTTCTTGAGGACAAATAAAAGAGAAGTCTTCACTGATTCATGAAATTGTTCAATAAAGGCTTTCTTTATATTCATTGTGTTTTTGCCTTCAGGATCTGCATCTCCCATTCTTTCTCCAACTTAAAATATTCATACTGGAATAATGGGTTATATTGGAGGCCTATGGTCCAGTCAGCATCATGGAAACAAATGGTCAATCATTTCTTAGATGAAGGTATTAGTATTCATAGAATCACACAGTCTGAGACATGGGAGGAGCTTCATCAGCCATTTATTTCAAGCCATGTACAAAAGGAATTCCAAGCATAATACACCCAACTTGATGCCATCCAAACTTTTCTCAAAGAACTTCAAGGAAGGGGACTCTATCAACTTTTGGGGAAAGCTAATCAACATTGGGACATCACTCATTGTTAGGAAGTTTCTCCTGATATCTAGCCTTTCCACATTGTGTCTTATTCTGCCCACTCTGGACAACAGACGGAATCAAATCCCTCTTCCATCAAGCAGCCCTTAGGAACATTTTTCATGCCCCTTCTGAGTCTTCTCTTCTTCAGGTTAAAGATTCCTGGTCCCACCAACTGCTCCTTATATTGGCATGTGCTCTAGGTGCTTCACCATCCTGTCGGTCACCTTCCATTGACCTCTCTCAAGCTAGTAAAGATCTTTCCTAAAATGTGGTACCCGGACCTGAAGGCAATAGTCCCAATATGGTCTGGTAAAGTATGCTATAGTGAGATTACCTTTTGTAATGCTAAATACATGCTCATAAAATTTCTAGATGACAGACAGCTGGGAGTGATAGCTAACATAGTGGACAGCAGGGTCAGGATCCCAAAATATTTCAATGGTCTAGAGCATTGGACTGAATGTAATAAGATGAAATTCAAGCAAAATATATTTAAGGTCTTAATTTTGGGTATAAAATATCAACTTCACAAGTACAATATGGGGGAGGTTGGTTAGCCATCAATTATTAGAAAAAAGATCTGGGGGATATAATGTGATATAATCTATATATGAGTTAATAATATATGGTGGCGCAAAAGCTTTTGTAATGTTGGGCTGCTTTCAGAGGCACAGCTTTCAGGAATAAGGGAGAAGGAGAAGGGAAGGGAACAAAATTTAAGTGCTTACTACCTGCCAGACACTGCTAAGTGTTTTATAAATATCTCATTTGAATATGGAGGGGACTGTCCCTTTGTTTTATGACCCTGGTCAGAATGTACTTAGAGTATTGTATTCAGTTCTGAGAAGCACAATTTAAGAAACACATTGGAAATCTAAAGAGTAACCCTAGGAGGTCAATCAGGATGCTGAATGGTCTTATGTTAGTGTCATATGAAGAGTATCTGAAGAAAATGGGCATGATTAACATGGGGAATAAAAGATTAAGGAGTGAAGGAAATGCTTGTGTTTAAGTATTTGAAGGACTTCCATGTGTAAAAGGGATTATTAGACCTGTTTTAATTTAGAGTGAAGAACCAGGAGCAATGGGTTAGAGTCTCAGAGCAACAGTAGGATCACGTATGAAAACTGTGTTGTAAATTGTAAAAATTGCTTTTTCTTCACACGTTTAATCTTCTGGTAAACTGGACCCCTATTCTGGGGAGGGTAACAAGCATAGTTATAGAGCCTAAAAAACCCTAGAGAGAGACTCACAGACCTATCATAGCTACTGTCTTTACTATTTTCTACCTTTCAACAGGTTCAGCCCCACTACCCTTAATAAAATGCAAAAAAAAAAAAAAAAAATGAAAGAAAGATAACTAGGGATATCCTGGGAAAAAAGTGGATTGAGTGTCCTTTCCTGAAGTTGGCCCCTAAAGTATACCCAAATATAATGTTGGCTTTCCTAAAGTTCCTAACCATCTCATGGGCACTAGATTTGGAGAATCAGTAATAATACCTGATTTCTACTTTTGTCATTAGTAATTTGAATAATCTTATCAAGATGTATAATTTCCTTGGGTCTCAGTTTTCACACAGTTTCTAAAAATGCATATAATTATACCTGTCTCTTTGGTATCATTGAGGGGATACAAATGTCATGAAAGGTTGGAATGCTTTCTGAAGGGGGAAATAGAGTTAAACAGCATTATTGAAATGTACAATTTTGTTATGATGCTTGTCTAGCTTGACAGTGGGAAATAAGCAATAGTGGTGCTAGGTAAACATATATACAACAGTGGATGCCTTCAAAATGATTTGCAATATATTCAGGCTTCAGAAGTTTGACCTTGATGACATGAAAGAGAAGAGAGGCAGCAGATTTAGTTCCCAGTTGGGTACTAGTTTGTTGACTCTGCTTAGCTGTTCGGAGCTAATAGTCCTAATGTTTTAGCTATAAATGATAACCTCAATTGGGACTGTATTCTAGTCATAAAGTAAAAGAGAGAAGTAGGGAAGAGAGTAAAACAAGGTCATAAATCTCCTTCTCAAAAGAGAAAAACAAAAGAGTGTTGTATTTGTGGAGTGGGATGCAGTGAATGATTTTTGAGGATGGCAGTAATTAATTTAGTTTAATGGCACCTTCAGAGGAGACAGGTCCCATCCATTGCCTCCCCATGTATGGGTAACATTCTAGGGAAGTCTACATAGAGAGTACAAACACATTCTGCTTAACATCCTTAATTGCTTTTGAGAAAACATGATGTTAGAGGAAATAACATTATAAGGGATATTTTGATCTATAGGACTACTAGGTAGTGCAGGGGATACATGACTAGTACGAGAGTCAGGAAGATGAATCTTACTGAGTTCAAATCTGGACACAGACACTTCAAGCTATGTTACCTTGGGCAAGTGATTTAAAATGGTTTGCCTCAGTTTCCTCATCTGTAAAATTAAGCTGGAGAAGGAAAAGGCAAATCACTCCAGGAAATCTGTCAAGAAAACTTGAAATGGGGTCATAAAGAGTTGGACATGACTGAAAAACAACTGAACAGCGACAGTTCCAAAGGAAGAGTATAATAAATGGGTGACTGACCAAACAGCGTTGTAGCAGCGTTTTGTGACTTTATGGTGGTGTTTGGTATTTTTTTATATATAATTATATATTATATATAGTTATATATATAAATTATATATAAACTAAATAAATAAACATAATATAATATATAAATATATGTATATAAACACATGCATACACATGTACATGTATATATGTATCTGTGCATGCATACATACATGCATATATATGTGTGTGTATCTCATTTTGTCCTCACATTAACTCTGGGAGGCATGTGCTATTATCTAGTCCATTTTACAGACAAGGAAATGAAGGCCTAAAAGATTAAGAAACTTGCTCAGGGTCACATAGCTAATGTTTGAGGCAGTATTCAAACTCAAGTCTCCCTGATTGCAAGCCAAGTAGTCTATTTGGTATTTAAAACCCTTTATAACCAGCTCCTTCCTATATTTTAAGTCTTCTTATGTTTTACTCTTCATCTTCCTACTGCCCAGGACTCTGTGATCCACTTACGCTGGCCTCCTTGCTGTTCCTATATTTTCTTCTAGCAAGACAGTCTGTCCTTGATTCTGTGTTTATCACAGTGCCAGACATACAGAAAGGGCTTAATGAATGCTTATTAATTGACATTAGCTCTATATACTACACTGTCTACATTATGGTTATGATATGTTTATTACATTGAAAGCACATCAGAATCTCAGAGTTCGGAAGAAGACTCAGACATATAAAATGGTTTTATTGGGGAAAAATGTGGTGGTAAGTATGCATGGATAGCAACACAGAGGCCAGAGTGTTGGTTGTGGAATCAAGGAGAATTTTTTGTTTGTTTAGCTTGTATGTGTGTATGTATGTGTGAGTGTATTGTATGTATATGTGTATATTGTGTACACACGTGTGTGTATTGTATATGTGTGTGTTGTGTGTATGTATGTGCATACATGTGCATTTGTGTGTGTGTGTGTGTGTGTGTGTGTGTGATGGACTTTTGGCAGGACACCTCCTTAGCGTCCTGGTGAGCACCTCTACTAACCTGGAAGTTTCAAAGGGAAGGAACACCAGTAATCTTGATATATCTCAAACACCTTAGCACACTGCTTTTGTGCATAAGTGCCTTAGAAATATCTGTGTAATTGAGCAAAGGTGATCACTATGGCACCGATCTCATGATTTAACTATTCTTTGATAAGGAGACTAGAGAAGACATTTTTTTTTTTAAACCAGGAAGGACTCTGTTTCAGGAATAGATAAGTTAACAATCAATACTGATTTTGTGAGTAGTGGATTTCACTGAAGTACTGTTGCTTCTTTTCAAAATATAGTTTCTTTTATTTTTTTGAGGCAGGGGGTAAGGACGCAACATTGATAGAAATGGGAAAATTAGAATCAAATAAATAACACAGTGGGAACATACAACCATTTCATGTAATATATGGAGAAGCTGAGGCCATGTAAGTGACTTGCTCAAGGTCACACAGGTAGTAAATGGTAGAGCTAGGCTAGTTGGCATTTGAATCCAGATGTTCTGATTCCTATAATAAAAGATTTTGTGCCAGAAACTATGTTAGGTATTGGTTGTACAAAGGAAAAAAAAAAAGAGAGGCCATGCCATCAAGAAACTTATATTCTTTTGGGGGGATGGATGGACACTAATTATGTATATGAGTATATTAGAAATTTCCATAGAAAACAGATGCAAAGAAACTTTCTTGGGGGGGGCGGAGCACTAATAACCAGGGCATCAAGAAAGGCTTCATATAAGTGGTATCACGTGGGCTGGAGTCTTGAAGGCAGAAAGAGATTTCAAAAGGTGGGAAGGAGAGAATTTTAGGCACAGAGATCACTTAACATGCAAACACTGGGTGGGAAATTGAATAGTACATATTAAATACAGTAAGGAGCCCAGGGTACATGAGGATGAGCTATATATGATCATTCTAGAAAGATAGTTTTGATCTATATTGTGGAGAATCTTAAATGCCTATCAGCTAAGTGTTCTGTTTATCCTAGTGGCAACTCACTTGCCCATGATCAGACAGAATGTGTCAGAGACAAGACCTGAATTCAGGACTTCCTCAGTCTTAAGTTTAGTCCTCTAGGCAGTGCATCAGGATGTGTGTGTGTATGTGCACATGGACGTATGTATGTGTGTGTATGTATGTACGTACATACGGATGCATGACTAAACATATACACAAGATATATGTATACACACATGCACTCACACATATAATGTGTATGTCTAGATGTTACATATATACACGCATATACGTATTATAGGTATATGTATATACATACACTATACATACGTACTGTAATGGTAAGGGAATTTGAAGTTCTTCCCTGCCCCTTGATAGGCTTATGTGAATTTGAGGACCTTTCCTGGCTTGAAAATAAACTCTGCCCCCTAATAGGCTGAATATGGTCCCATGGAGCCTGTGGTGAGAGGCTTGTTTCTCAGGAATGCCCATGCCTTGTTACTTTGTGACTGAGCAGTGGGTCACGAGGGTCGTGATATTTTCCAACCCTGGAGAAGGCTCGATATACCCTGAAGTGAGGTTTGTCTTTGGAGCTTGTTTATGTGTAGCTTGCTGCTACACCTACATACATGTACAGGTATGTGTATGTATAAATGTGTATAATGTGTATATATACACATGTGTAATGTATATATGCACATATACACAATGCATATATCGGCATGTATATACATGTCATTTATGTGGTATGTGTGTATATATATATCCTAGATGACATGTGTTTATGAAATATATATTAATTTTAGAAATTTGACTAGGGAAAATATTTATTTAGAATCAGAGCATTGAAGTTCAAATGCCAGCCCAGTTCTACCATTTACCACCTATGTGAATTTGGGCAATCATGTAATATGGCCTAAGTTTCTCCATATGTAAAATGAAACAGTTGTATATTCTACTGTACTGTTTGTTTGCTCCCAACTCTCTCATGTTATCAGGTTTGCCTCCTCCCCCTGCCTCAAAAGCAATATTTTGAAAAAGGGCAACACTGAATTTTGGAAAAATTCAAAAGCAGATATAGAGAGACAAAGGAAGGAGGAGTGAAATAAAAGGAAGAAAGGAAAAATACATATATGTATATACATATATATGCATATCATGTACACACACATTTTAAGTAACATGTATTTACATATGTGTGTATATACATATACACATATTTGTATACAAATCAATACAACTCTATAATGTGTTTATACACATACGTATGTATATATTTATACACATACAGTATGTATGTGTATAAATATATACATACGTATATGCTGTATACTGTATATATATACTGTATGTACTGTATACTGTATATATACACACACACACACACACACACAGATAGACAGACACATACACCCATAGATGTATGCAATTACTTCATTGTTGTCAGTTGTATATGTGAGCGCTTTGGGGATTTTCTTGGCCGAGATACTTGAGTGGTTTGTCATTTTGTTCTCCAGCTCATTTTACAGATGAGGAAACTGAGGCAAACAGGGTTAAATTGCTTTGTGCAGGGTCACATAGCTAGTAAGTGACTGAGACCAGATTTGAACTCAGGAAAATGAGTTTTCCTGACTTCAGGCCTGGCATTCTATCCACTGCACCACTTAGCTGTCCTTGTATAAAATTAAACATATTTATTTCAACTATTACTAATTATATCTTGAAATGCTTTCTATGATGTGGCTGCTTCCTCCCTCCCCCACACTGATGATACTATTTTTTTTAGTGGATGAAAAAGATGCAGTTTTATGGCTGGGTCCGGATTTTTCCCTCCATATAACAGTTGAGAAGAACATTTGTTGCTGATAACTATATGGACTGGATGTAACTTCAGCCCCATTCATTTATTGCAGCCACTTGCGCTCCCACAAAGACTTTCAGATGGCTGCTGATTGCCTCCCTACCGACTTTGCAAAGGAATCTGTTTACCTTGGAGGCAGGGTCATACCAGGCATTTGAGACCACAGTGATGTTCTATCATCATTTCTGCTCTTTGGAAGTCTGGCAAGAGTAGTCTCCTTCATTGTTATTATCATGTCCTAATGAAAAGTGCAGTTTCAATGAAATACTGTCAACTGCTTAGGCTCAGAGTTATATTTATGTCTGGGAAGCATATCAGTGGCAGTTGTTTCAAATCATGAAGTGTCCTAAGGATGGCCAGCCACTCAGGAAGAAACTCAGACATTGCCCAGTGTGCGGCTTCCTGAAGATTCATGATGAAGGATTGTTTGGGGGGGGGGGGGAATCTTTAAGGTGCAGAGACACACAAAATGAGAAGCTTCTTCCCACAAAATGGGCAAAAGAGGACACCTAAAGTACCGTACAAGACATTTAAAGAATACTTTAATGTGGTTGACTAGATTCCTGGACCAGGGAAGAGTACTGTGTATGATGGTGCTGGGGAGCTGCTGGGGATGGGGAGGGGATAGCATTCGATAAATGTTTATTAGATTGATTCCTAAATCAGGTAGTGAGATTAACTTATGGCAAGGGTAGGCTTTTAGCTTCCTTAGTCAGCTCATTCCTCCTGATTAGAACGCCACTTTGGATAAGCTGAATCTTTCTTTAAAAACAAGAGAGATAAACAAAGAAGGACATGCATAGAGGAAGGAGAAGAGCAGAGAAAGAGACAAAGAGACACAGGGGAGACAAAGATTGAAATAGTGATGCACAGAGAGCTATAGAGACAAAGAAAAACAGAGAGAATGCAGGCGGAAAAAAAATCTAGAAAGGAGAAGTCAGAGGAAAGGAAAAGCAGAAAGAGAGAGACAGAAACAGAGAGAGACAGAGACAGAGAGAGAGAGAGAGAGACAGAGAGAAGAGACAGAGAGAGAGAAAGGGGACAAAAAGAGGGAAGAAATTAAAGACATAGAGAGACAAAGGGAAAGAAAGGAAAAAAGACATAGGAGACAGAGAGTTAGTCAATAAGCATTTATTAAGTGTTTACTATGTGCTAGCCTGTAACTACTGAGTGGATGTTGCCTCAGACAAACTGAGACTTGAGAAAGACCTTAGCTTACAAAGGCCAAAGTTCCCCATTGCGTCTGGGGCCATCTCCACTTGTCCTGCTATAGATCTTGCTCCTGGTGCCAGATGGCTCCAGAGGAGAAAGTGAGGCTGGTGACTTTACACAACCCTCCCTCATATAAATCCAATTCACTTGAAAGTCAAGATACTACCTTACTGATGTCATTGGCCCTCTTCAAGAATGAAGGACCACCTTCTCCCCTCCCCCCCCACCAAACATGGGATAGGACCTCTATTAAGCTCTGGGGATGCAAAGAGAAGCAAAAGACATTGTCTGTCCTTGAAGAATTCACAATCAAGTGGAGAGAAGAAACTAGAAATAGAGAAATAGAGAGGAGAGGATTCTAGCTCTGGCAAGTAGTATATAGTGATAGAAAGAATACAAGTCTAAGAGGTCATTTCTAGTCTAAGATCTAGCCTTGTTGACCTTTAGCATACCTTTATTTATTGCATGAACATGTTATTACAGTTGAATTTAAGAAACATTTATTGGTGATCTACTGGGCTATGGAGTGGAATTAGGGATCTCAGTGGCCTCCTTTCTAACATCTGGGGGGGGTGACCAGGCTGCTATGAGAACAAGGGATCATACAATGAGAGGATCAGCTGAGGGCAATAGGAATATTAAACCTGGAAAAGTGCAGGCTTGCATGTGGAGGAGAAGGAAATGGGGACATGTGAACATGGCAAATATCTTCAAGAATTTGAAGATCTATTTTGAGAAGAGTAAGACTTGTCCTGTTTGACCCCAGGGAACAAAACTAGGAGAAACAGAAGGGAGATACAGAAAGAACTATTTAGAGTTGACAAGTTAACATTGACAAACAGGTCACTCCCCCTCACTGGAGGTCTTCAAAGAAAAGCTGGCTATGTTGTACAGAAAATGCCTGACTATTATAAGTACTGAAATTAATCATAAAGGACATATGAAGAAAGATGCCATCTGCATCCAGAAAAAAGAACTGATACATGGAAGTATGTATAGAATAACTTTACATGTATTCACACATGTATATATAGCTATTTGTGTGTATATATGTGTGCATGCATATATAAGTTATATATATACATATACTTATACATATATGTATGTATGTATACATACACACTTATATAGCCATCTCTAGAGCAGGGGGAGAAGGAAGAAAACAAAGAAATTTATGTGATTTTTTAGTGTATTTGAAGGGAATAGCAAGTTATTCATGGTGGATTTGGAGTTCCATGTGTAATCATCTTTTTTATTGTGCTCCATTATGGAAATGCTTGTTTTATTCCATAAATTAAAAATAAAATTTAATAATGGAGGAAAAAAATGCTTGTTCAGGAAAGGATTTGGCTAGTTGCTCTCCATGGTCCCTGCAAACTCTGAGATTCAGAAATAATAATAGCTAGTATTTATATAGTGTAGTTAGGTGGTGCAGGGCATAGGGCTCAGGGCTTGGAGTCAAGAAGATCTGAGTTCAAATCTGTATTCAGACACTTACAAGCTATGTGACTCTGGGCAGGTTATTTAACCCTGTTTGCCTCAGTTTCCTCATCTGTCAAATGAGCTTAAAGAGAAATTGCAAACTGCTCCGGCATCTCTGCCAAGAAAACCCCAAATGGCATCATGAAGAGTCAGACATGACTGAAACTACTGAACAGCATTTATACAGCATCTTAAAGTTTGCAATACAGTTTATGAATATTATCTCATTTGATTCTTACAGTAACCTTGGGAGGTAGGCATTATGATTACACCAATTTTATAAAATAGGAAACTGAAGCAGATAGAGGAAAAGCAAGTGACTTGCCCAGGGTCACAGAGCCTGTTGAAGGCCAGATTTGAAGTCTTCCTGACATCTATCCAGTGTTCTATTCACCATTATAGTGATAAGAGCTAGCTGGCATTTACTTAACTCTTTAAAGTGTCTAACAGACTTAACATATGTGATTACCTCTTATCTTCACAGTACTCTGGTGAGGTAGCTGTTACTATTAGTCTCATTTTAAAGATGATGAGACTGAGGCTAAGAAAGTGCAAGTGATTTGTCCATGGTCACAGAGTTAATGTGTCTGAGTGTAGATTTGAACCAAGGTCTTCTAGGATCCAAGGCCAGCATCCTACTGGCATTACTATCATTTAGACATTTAGTTATATCTGACTCATCTTCACGCCATTTGGGATTTTCTTGGTAGAGATACAGGAGTAGTTTGCCATTTTCTTCTCCAGATCATTTTTACAGATGAGTAAACTGAGGTAATCAGGGTTAAGTGATTTGACTAAGGTCACACAGCTCGTAAGTACCTGAAGCCAGATTTGAACTCAAGTCTTCACGACTCCGACCCAGTGCTCTCTTCCCTACACCACCCGGCTGTCTATCTAGCTGCCTTGAAAAGATCTTAAACAATATAGGATTAGTGGGAATAACTAGGCCAATCCTCAGAAGAATTATGTTCTGTTAAATAAAATTCTGCTTTTTACTACTATTATTATTGCTAGTTGGAATTTCACTGCTTTCCATTAAATATAATGGGAAAATTTGCAAGACAATTGTTATCTTTGAAGTTAAACATCAAAGCTTATTTGACTAATTTTAATCAAGAAAACATTTTCATTGAAAAAAAAAACCATCCACAGGTATAAGTAATTAAAATTCACCAAAAGCTTACAAAGCCAGTTTTGCATTCACTATCATGACAGGCTCTATAGCTATCTTTCTGTGTTATTCCGGGTGCCTGGGTTAACGCTCTCAGAAATGCCATTCTAGGACTTGTTCTCCCTGGGCTTATTGTTTCTAGAATTCAGCTAGTTATCTTATAGCTAACCATTGCTTTCCACCTGAATGATGACCTCTGTAGCTACATGGCACAGTGGAGAGAGTGCTGGGTTTGCAGTCAGGAAGACCTGAGTTCAAATCCAGTCTCAGATGCTTAGTAGCTGTGTGACTCTGGGCAAGTCATTTAACAGTTTGCCTCAGTTTCCTCATATGTAAAATGAACTGGACAAGGAAATGAAAAATAACTCTAGTATCTTTGCTAAGAAAAACTCAATGGGGTCATGAAGAGTTGGATATAATTGAAAAATGACTGAGCAACAATAAATTATGACCCAGTGAACAGCTTCCTCATGGATACATTCAACTAATGCTCAGGTCTACTTTCTTTTCTAGTTAAACAAATTTCAGTTACAAACATGACTCTGCTATTGACTATCCATGTGACCTTCAGCACAACAGTTAACCTCTCTATGTCTCAGTTTCTTCACTGATACAATGATGGGACTGGACAAGATGACCTCAAAGGGTGCTTCTATATTTATTTATTCTATATTTAGCTTGAGTAGTAGAACACTGGA
>JAQQSV010006442.1:0-14275 GCA_028646515.1 Pseudochirops corinnae
TGTAACTCAAAATCTTGTGGAAATGAATGATGCAAACTATAATAAAATTAAAAAAAAAAAAGAAATTCAGAGTTCAAATCTAGTCTCAGACACTTACTAGCTATGTAACCCTGGGCAAGTCATTTAACATCTGTTTGTCTCAGTTTCTCTGATTGTTAAATAGGGATCAGAATGGTACCTACCTTCCAGGTTTGTTGTGAGCATCAAATGAGATATTTGTAATATGCTTATGACAAAGCTATATAAAGACAAACTAAGCCTCCAAAGAAGACTTTGATTTGGACAGCCTCTAGAAGTGACCCATATAATTGTATAGTCATTAGAGTGAGCCTCAACTCAGAGTGAACCTTATAGAATAGGTAGGAACTAGAACAGTTTTCTTCTGCATTTCTCCTCCACCATCCTAAAGAGAGTTAGAATAATGAGTGACACTTTCAGATCTTTGACCATTGTTAGATCATAATAATGACCTAAGACATAAAAGACTATTTGGAAATTTGATCTTGTGAATTCTCTCCTTCTAAAATACTGTTGGGTCAATAAAGCTTTCCTGCATTTTATGAACTAGAGCAACTTTTAGTGGAACCAAATGCTAATCTCTTTCTGAGTTAACCATATCTTCAGGGAGTATTTTCCTTCCTTTCTTCCTTCCTTCCTCCTCCTCCTCCTCCTCCTCCTCCTCCTCCTCCTCCTCCTCCTCCTCCTCCTTCTTCTTCTTCTTCTTCTTCTTCTTCTTCTTCTTCTTCTTCTCTCTCTGCCTCTCTCTCAATTGGTATGGTATTTGTCATTCTCCAATCCTGTGGTACCTTTTGCCCCTTCTAATCTTTCAGACATCACTGGCAGAGCCGAGTAATCACATCAGCCAAGGCTTTCAGTGTAGTTCATCCTGTTGACTTTAAAACATCAAAGGCAGTTAGGGGCTCTCTTATTATCCCCCTCCTTATCTAACAGAGGATTTCGACTCTTAGACATTTTTGTTTTGTTCTTTCCAATGTAAATATCATTTTCCTTTGAACAGAAAAGAGTAGCAAGCCCAAAACTTCACAGCTTCTTCTTCTCTCTGGTTTCCATTATCATTGTCTTTTTCTTTGTGAGCAACAGGCCTATCTCTTTGATTCTCCTCCAGTCCCCCTCCTCCCCCCTCAATGCCACATTTTTGTTATCCTTGGTTCTTTTCATCAGCTTCAGCTTATTTCGTGGGTGTTAGCTGGCAGCATATTTACAGGAATATGCCACACTTTTGCATTCATCCTCTATTTTCTACCCTTGTTCACACCTTTGGTACAGGCGCTACAGTGGATAGTGCACCGCTCCTAGAGTCACGAACATCTGCCTCCTGATCATGAAGACGCACTCTCAGACACTTACTGGCTGTGTGACCAAGTAACTTAAGGCAAGTTTGCCTCAGTTTTCTCATCTGTGAAATGGAGATAATAATTTAAAACATTTCCTCCCAGGGTTGTTTGGAGGGTCAAATAAGATGATAATTACAAAGCACTTAGCAGTAATTGGCACATAATAAGTCCTGTATAAATGTTAGCTATTATTTATTATTATCCTTTCACAATCTTTCTTTGACAAGCCCTTTGGACATCCACGTTGATGTTTTTAGATAATTATTTCTTTTGTATCCTCATTGACGTTGCTTCTGTGTCCTTAGAATTTCATTTTTGAGAGATTCCCATCATTTCTCCAGTGATGACTTTTCCTTTAGAATTTTTAAGACTACAGGAACCTCCTACCTATTGGTTCCCTGAACCTACCTGAAATCTGTGTTTTCCCTTGATTGTGAGTAAATTTCAGATTATGTCTGACTTTCATAATTTCACCATCATTACTACCCCAGCATCCAGTTCCTCTTTGTTAGTGAGAATTAGATCCAGGACAGAAGTTGATTCTTTTGACATTTGAAGACTGAAATATTCATTAAGATAAGTCTAAATTATTAACTGCCCTCATTTTGGAAGAAAGAAAGAGGGCTCCAAAAAGATCTCTAATAAAAGTACTCCAGGATTACTATCTTATGTCTTTGTGCCAAGGCTGTATCTCTGAACCCTTCACCTATTTCTTCCTTCTGTCCCATTGGCCTATAGTATAGTCTGATAACAAAATTGTACCTTTCTTCCTCAAATGATCTTTACCCATACCTTACCTCTTCTTCTGCACTCTGATTCCTGGAATTTCTCATATGAGTATATCTTCTAAACATAAACTATGATTTCCTTTCTGCTCCCTTTACTGTTCTTGTATCTCTTGGATAAAGGATCCTATTCCACATCTATATTCCACTTGAGTCTCATTCCGCCAAGTCTTAGTGATACCTATGAGTCTAAATTTGCTTTAGAATTTCTGTTTTGGGGGTGGCTAGGTGGTGCAGTGAATAGAGCACCGGCCCTGGAGTCAGGAGGACCTGAGTTCAAATCTGGCCTCAGACACTTACCATAAAAAATTAGCCATGCAACCTTGGGCAAGTCTCTTAACCCTAATTGCTCTACCTTCCCCCCTCCAAAAAGAAAAAAAAAAAAGTAAAAAAAAAAAAGCATTTCTGGTTTGTCTTGCACATCATCCATATTTTATTTCTGTGTAAGTGTCTGAGGCCCTCAGTTTTATTTTTCTCTCCTTTCTTAGATTTTTATCTCCTATGAATTTCTAGAAACCTTTATGGTCCCTAGGCTTCTGAATGCACATAAGGAGTTTTCTCTCCTCTCCCTTTCTTCTCAGTTTATTTCCATGCTATATGACTAACTATGAAAGTTCTTGCCTCTGTCAGCACAAACTATCCCTTTCTCAGGATCATATTAACTTCTATATTCTGGTCATTGGTCCTGCTCTTTTTAAACTGGCTGACCCTCTGGATTATTGATTTATGATAACTTTTTTCTCCTCAGTGTGACTGACTCCCTAGCTTCTAGACCCCAGACTTGATCCTTACTATTGAAAACCGAATTCCTCCAGGTCTTAGCCTGGACTCCCTAGCTTCCTAAAGCCAGTTCTGCTCTGATCTCTGGCAACTAAATGACCTTTTACAGTTTGTTTGCCTGTATCCTTCCCTGATAACTGCCTCATCCCTCTCTGATGCTCCCTGGCTATTTGCTGTGCATACTTATTGGAGTAAAAAAAATCATATCTTAAGTTTAAATAAGAGAAGTTTCTAGTACAAAGAGGCAGGAGAGAAGAATGATGGAAATGTGAGAGGAAGAAAGGTAGTAGTTAGGTAGGCATGCCTTAAAAAAAGAAACCTAGCATTTATTCAATGTCAACAAATATTAATGAAGCATCTACTCTGTACGATGCACTGCCCTAAACACTGGGAAGAGAACAGACGTAAATAAGGCATGGTCCTTACCTCAAAGAGCTTGCAGTCGTGTAGGGGGAAAAAGAGAGACACAGGCAATTTAAAGTAGAATTACAGTCAATTCAGAGTAGAATATAATCCATCAATAATCAGTAAACATTGTTGTTTCTGTTGGTGTTCTTCATACTCAAAGAGGACCAGAATGACATCACAATGTCAGGGTCAAGTGTGTCCAGCTGTGTCTGAGCAGACTAATGGGATCTTGGAAGGCCCAGCCAGAGGTCAGACACAAACAGTCTGCATGAATGTTTGCAGTGGAGATGTCTCCAAATTTCTACATCTCACGTTTCTTTTGAGCTATTGCAATTCTATCTTGCTCATGGAGCGTAGCACCTTCTTTGATGCAGGCATGCCATGCTGGACCATCCTGTGCCAGTGTCTCCCACGTCTCACAATAATGCCTACTATGTGCCAGGCACCATACTAAACACTGGGAATGATATAAGTAGGTTCAAGAGGTAGAGAGCTTTGAAATTAAAAATTAGTTTTAATGATGAATCAAAGACATTTAAGAAGCATTTAAGGATGATTTTAAAAATGTTTCTATCAGAGTAGAAGAGAAGGGGCAAGGATGTATGAGGTTAGTGAGGCCAAGGTTACAATATTCAAACTGAACAAAAAGAATTGTATTTTAGAAGGATAACATGAAGCGAGGGGTTTTTGTATGCCAAATGAGGAATGAGCAAAGGATTGCACAAGAGCTTTAGTATGGGGAAGGGAGAAAAATCCAATCGCACAGGAACATCATAGCTCTAGGAAAATCATTCTCAAATGTGACAAGTAAAGGGAGTCAGAAACTTTTGGGAGAGGGTGTCAGTTCTGCATTTCAGGGTTCTCTCTTAGCAACATGAAACAGCCTGGTGACAGGCAGAGAGACATTTTCATTTGATTTTTCAGGGTGAGAAGTTTGTGAATATATTTTTAATTTCTTATGGCACTTAAACTAGGGCAAAGGTGGGGGCCAGAATGTTAGGGGGAAAAAAGTAGAGTCAAAAACAGCTCATGCCTATGGGGGAAAACCACAGAATGTTGTCGTTGTTGTTTTATGTGCAGACAATGCTGATGAGAATTCTGTCTTACCAGTCATAGCTACATACACAGAAATAATAATCAAGGCCCAGAATATAACTTTGGGATATGACTTGTGTCTTCCTTCTAGCAGTGTAGAGTGGTAGGAGAAGATACACATTAGCTGAATGCTGCCCTGTTGGTAGAGAGCTGCTTCCATACAGCCTACTCAAAAACTTGTCTGTCCAAGGCTGGCTTGGCAATGAGGGGGAGGGAAGGAAGACGTGTTGTCTAAGGATGTCTACATCAGTCCCTCTGATCCCTTCCCAGCAGGTGCAGAGTTAGAGTCTAAAGGAGAGCTTCAGGAATCAAAGATTTAGAGAAAGAAGGGACTTCAGAGACCCCCTAGTCTAATGACTCCATTTTACAGAGTAAAGTTGGGGCAGCTAGATGGCACAGTGGAGAAAGTGCCAGGCCTAGAGTCAGGAAGACTCATCTTTCTGAGTTCAAATCCGCTCGTAGACACTTAGTTACACACTTAGTTGTGTGGCCCTGGGCAAGTCATTTAACCCTATTTGCCTCAGTTTCCTCATCTGTAAAATGAACAGGAGAAGGAAATGGCAACTCCATTATCTCTGCCAAGCAAACTCCAAATGGGGTCAGGAAGAGTCAGACATAACTGAAAAATGACTGAACAACTGAGGGCAAAGAGGTTCAAATGAGTAGTAAATGGCAGAGCAGTGATTTGAACCCAGGCCTTATGACTCCAAATCCAGGACTTTTGGGACTGGACCACTCTGCCTGTCTGTGAGAGTCCCATCCAAAGTTTGAGGCTTGGTTCTAATACTTACCAGCTATGTTACCTGAAGCAAGTGGCTGAATCTCCTTCTGCCTTGTTTTTCTCGTCTGCTAAAATGGGGGAAGAATCACACTTGGTCACCACAGAGTTTGTTCTGAGGAAGTGATTTTGTAAATTATAAAGCAGTTAATGTAATTTTCAAAAAGGATATCCTGTCATCTCCAAGGTGAAAGATCATCATTTGGCCCAGTCAGCACCTGGACAAGAGCTCTTCCTATGACATTTTTGCTTGAGGCCATCTCTGTTCCTATCGGGATCATTTTCAGAAGCAAAAGACTCCAATCTACACATGCACACTTGCCAGCACCAAAGTACTTTTTAATAGCAATTTCTTTCATTCTTCTCCTGGCTACCCATTTCATAATAGACATCCTAGTTCAATATTACCATCAATAAAAGGAGAAAAACCTTAAAAACAAAAAGATAGGCTCATGATAATACCAATAGTTCACTTTTATATATTACTTCACAATCTAGTATTTTACTGATAACAATAGCTTACTTTTATGTGACACTTTGCAGTCTATCATTAATAAAATAGTATCTGGCATTTATATAGTGTTTTAAGATTTTAAAATAGCTGGTTTAAAATACACATTTGTTCCTCACAATCATCTCAAGTGGTAAGTACTACAGATAAAATGATTCCTATTTTATAGATAAAGAAATTCAGTCACAGAAATTAAGTGACTTGCCTAGGGACACACAATTAAGTGGAAGAAGTGGAATTCAAACCTATGATAGCTTTCTCTCATTGGTAAGTTCCTCCAATTAGAGCAGTGGTTCTCAACCTGTGGGTCGCGACCCCTGTGGGGGTTGAACAACCCTTTCACAGGGGTCAAAGGGGTCACTTAAGACCTCGGGAAAACACATATTTCTGATGGTCTTAGGAACCCAAACACGGCTCCTCTATCCCTCTCCAGGCGGGTCCGCCCACATGCAGATACACCGACATGCAGATATGCCCACGTACAAGTATTAAAGGGTCGCGGCATTAGGAAGGTTGAGAACCACTGAGTTAGAGGAAGGGCCCAAGCTAGATATGCTTTGCTCTCTGGCCACCATGTTTCAGCTGCCTTTTCTCTGTGTCCCCATGGCACTATTCTCCCATTGGTAATTTCCTTCTGGAATCTCCATTTTGAGAAAGATCCTAGCTCAACCATCCTTCCTTCTTCTCCCAACTCTGTTTTTGATTCCTCATACTTTGGCAATCTCCCCCTCCCTAGTCTTTTTAGTTCCTTTTTGTGTGTTATCTTCTACCTTTAGAATGTAAGCTCCCTTAGACAGGGAATGTCATTCTTTTGGTTTATATTTGTATCTCTAGCACTAGCACAGTGCCTGGAATGTGGCAAATCCTTAATAGATGCTCACTGCTTGATTTGTTGACTTGAGGTGGCAGTATGATGCAGTGGAAAGAGTATTGGTCTGGGAGTCTGAAAGCTGGGGTTCAAATTCTCCCTTCCTCTGATACTTACTACTTGTGGGACCTGGAATGAATTGCTTAACCTCTGTGGGCTTTACTTTCCTCATCTGTAAAATGAGGAGTTTGGGTTATATTGGCTCTGAGGTTCCTTTTAACTCTAGTTACATGAGCCTCTAAGGTAGATAATACAGGTATTACGTGGCCATTTTACAGATTTGGACACTAGAGCTCAAAGAAGGAAAGAAACTTTCCTCTAGATGTATCAGAAAAAGAACTCAAACCCACATTTTCTGATTAAGGTCTGGCATTGTTTCTGCTCTACCCATACTGCCTCTCAAATTAACAAATAAAGCAGTTAGAAATTAAAGGCATTTTTATTACAGTAAATTAATTTGCAGTTTTCACAAAGGATCTGCAAGTTTCTTATTCACATACTCTTCTTATCTACTTACCCAAAGAAAATTAATTTTTAATATCCTTTCAAGAAAAAAATGGCAGGAAACTGTTCCTTTTTCATTTATTTTCTCAATTAATATTGGCATTGTCTATAAAGTAGTGAATTCAAAAGTGCTATTACAGAGTCTAGAGATTCCTCAAGGAAACTTTGTGAAAAAAAAAATTTTGTTTTTCTGTTGTAACTGCTTTCTTCCTATGTGACCTTGAATCTTATTGAAGCAGTTTCTACGCTGACAACCACAACGGTACATGCCAATACTAGGATTAGGTGGCTGGCAGCTGGGCTGACTGGGGTTAGCCAGAGCCCTGAGACTAGACAGGCCCCTCAGGGCTGGTTACAGGTCCTGGCAGTGGGCACTAGGAGGAATTGCGGACATGTGCTTGGAGTCTTAAGATTTAAGAGAGGTCTTTATCATCTAGTAGAGAGAGATCCAAGAATCACAGATTTAGAGCTGAAAGGACTATGGAGGCTAGTAAAGGCAATGCTCAACACTCTAATGGAAGAGGACTAAACCTAGACACAATATTTTTTGTGCTTAGTGCTTTAGCCATAGAGACTCCTATGAACCACCCCCACTCCCACCCTGCCCCCAGGGTACAGTAATAATGCTAGTGAGCTTGTGCCCTCTAAATTTTTAGGTAGCTAAGATTATAGTTCTTATGTAAATTATGATCAACCCAAACAATCGATTAGCATAAGCACAGGGGCAGATTAGACAGCAGGTCATAAGAGAGCTGGGAGGAGTTAGGTATCCTACTGGACAGAGTACTAGTCCTGAAATCAGGACGATCTGAGTTCAAATCCTGCCTCAGGCACTATCTAGCTGTGTGACCCTGGACAAGTCACTTAACCCTGTTTACCTCAGTTTCCTCATCTGTAAAATAAGCTGGAGAAGGAAATGGCAAACTATTCCAGTATCTTTTCCAAGAAAATCCCAAATGGGGTCATGAAGAGTCAGACATGATTGAAATGACTAAACAACACGAGGGCTGAGACAATTTGATCATTTACCAGCTTAACATGATGCACTTGATGAAACTGGTGAAATGTTCCAGATAATTATGCTAATATTCACCAATTTGATATATGTTTTATATATCTCCTTTTCTTTTATATTATATATATAAATATAATATAATATAACATATATATTCTTTTATAGATCTCCTTTTCTTCTTATTATCTAGTATGAGATAGTTATGGTCATTTCTATTCTGTAGTAAAGTTTGAAATTTAGTAATGCCAACCCCTTCCTTTCTACTTTTTCATTTTTTCCCTTTATATTCTTGACCTTTAAATAGCTCAAATTAATTTTTCAAATGTTTATATAGTATTAATTTTGTAATTTGACCAATATAACTCTGAATCTGTAGGGCAATTTGGGTAGCAATATCATTTTTATTACAGTAAATTGACGTGGCCCAGTCATGAACATTGAATAACTTTTAGATTATTTGTATCTTCTTTTTTTTCTACAGGCATTGTTTTTTTAATTATAGTTTTATGTTACTTGTATGCCTGTGTGCTTATAAGCTAATTCTCTGATATTTAATTTTCTTTACTGTTGTTCTAAGTGAAATTTATCTCCTTAAATCTTTCTCCTCTCCCTCCTTCTTCACAGAGTTCAGTATCTGACTCACAGTAGTCCTCTCCTGTTCTCATCTTTGGTGACTTCAGCATTCAATATCAATGTGATATCCCTTCAAACACCTTAGCCTTTCCAATTGATTAATCTCTTCAACTTCGATTACCTCCATTCCACTCCGCTTCCACCACCCACAGGTGAAATTATACCTTAGAGCTGATCATCACCCCAAAATGTTACATCACCATCATATCAAACTCTGAAATTTCACTCTCTGATAACAATCTCATTTTTCCGTCTGTATGTCTGTCTCTATTTCTTCCATCTCTAGCTTTACTTTCTTCCCTTCGTAAGTAAGTACTTGCCCCTTTGTCCTTACTTCTTTTATATCTTACCACTCCTTAACTCATTCATACCATTTATCTTCTCTTCTACATTTGAACTGTTGGAGGAATATAGAAAGTTGTGCTAAGTAGTCCTGTGACAAATCCATGTTAGATAACCTTAAATGCTCATTGCAACCTCATTGCTTCATGACAGCCCCCCTTCTAATGGACTCTTTATTATACTCCCCACAGTGACTAATCCAACTTTTTATTTCTTTAAGTCTTCAAAACTCCTTCTCCCACTCTTGCTCAGTAGGAGACTTTGTCTAATTTATGGAGAAAATGAGGTCACTCATCATAAAGCTCCTTTGCTTCTACTAATCCTTAACTAAAAACTTACCCATCCTTTACTTTTATGCTCCAGTGGCAGAGGATGAGGCAACCCCTTCTTGCCAAATTTAACTCATCTCTTTTTGTGCCCCTGATCCTATCCCCTTCTATCATCATCATGAATCTCTCTCCCTCTCCCTCTCCTTCTCTCTCCATTGCTGTCTCTTCCATTTAGTCACTTCCAGTCTGTTGAATGTTTCCCCTGTTCCTACAAACATGTTTGGTTCTCATTGCCTCAAATTTCCTCAAATTCACTCTCTTCTCAATACATTGCTCCTGAGCACACTGTTCTAATAAAATTCTCTCTCTAAGCTCACCAGTGATCTAACTGTTAAACCCTATGGTCTTTTTTTAGTTCAAATCTTTCTCAACTTCTATACAGTTTGGATACTGTCGATAACTCCTGTTCCAGGATACTCTCCTCCCTCCCTTAGTGTCTATGATACTGCTCTCACTTGGTTCTCCTCTTGCCTGTATGCCCATTTTTTCAGTCTTCTTTACTGAATATTCTCTCTTCTCCCAATGTCTAAGCATAAATATCATTTGTGCTTAGACCCTTTTAGACCCTCTTCTCTTTACTCTACATTTCCTCCTTTGGTGATTTCACCTACTGCCACACACTCAATGATCGCTTGTGGAGAATACTTGTCCAAATACCGACCTTCTGGGAATGGGCCAACCATGTGATATAGGTCAAGTTACATAAACTCAGTTTCATCACCTATAAAAATGAGCAGGTTAACCTAGGTAAATTCTTGATGTTTTTTACATCTTGGGTCCTTTGGCTGTTTAGTGAAGCCTATGGGCCCCTTCTCAGAATCATATCTTTAAATATATAAAATAAAACAGATGGAAAAGGAATCCGATGGTTAGTAAAAGTACAAATGTAATTGTTGTCTCATCCAAATTCATGGACATCTTGAAACGTATCCATGGACCACTTATGGGTCAGTGGACCTAGGCTAAGAATCCCTGAACTAGGTGATCTCCGAGGTCTTGCCCCATTCAGTCCTATGGTCTGACTTTTTATAACAGTGAAAATCAGCAAATTAACAAAACATGACCCTCTCTGGATCAGTCTTCTACATCATGCTGGGTTTTACTTATGTATATGTGTGGTATGTGTTGTGTGTGTATGTGTATATAGGTACTCAAGATCCACTCAGCAATAAGTTCTTAAATATTCCTGATATACTCATGATAATTGTCTTTTGTGTGCGAATGTATGCAACAGGATAAAAAATAAAAACAGATTGCATATGTTAACACACAAACTTGCTAAGGGAAGGATTAGTCTCTGTTAGTAGATGAAAAAGTTGCAGACAGTTTTATAACACATTCAAGTGAATGTAGCTTAAAATAACTATACTTCCTAAAATATCTTATAATAACCATCTGAGTTCCCTGGACAAACCTGTATAGAGACATTCGGCTATTTATTAGATCATGAAGTTCTTTGAGAACAGTACTAAATTAAGGTATGGGTAGAAGCAGGACAGAAGTTGAGATCAGAGCTTAGGCTTCTCAAATTTGGCTCCATGGATCCCCTAAGGGATTCGTGTATATAGATTTCAGGGGGGTCCATGAATTTTGATGGGAAAAATAATACATCTTTTTTTTTTCATTAACCTCTAACTAAAATTTAGCATTTCCCTCAATTATGAATATAGGTAAAAAATATTATTCTGAGAAGGAGCTCATAAGCTTTACTAGCCTCCCAAAGGAGTCCATGCCACAAAGAAAGGTTAAAAAGCCTTGGTCTAAATAGCTTGTGGGATCAGGTAACTATGAGAGAACAGGATCAACTTCAGGAACTTAAGAAAGGCTAGAGGAATGAGGCAGATCTCAAAAGCCAAGGAAGAAAGGGGCAAGATTCTAGGTCATTATACACAGTGACAATGGTGATGCTATGGAAGCACCATGTCTTCTAGGACAGAGTCAGCTTGGCCTCTACTCCTTTTAAAATTCTTCTTCGATGCAAGTGACTTTAAAATTACATACTTGATTATCCCCATGAGGCCTCAAAGACCTAAAAGTGTTCTCTGATTTTGATTAGGGTTGGACCTCCTTGTTGTTCCTTGAACAAGATACTCCATCTCTTGGCTCTGGGCATTTTAAATGACTATCTTCCAGGCCTGCGGTGTTCTCCTTTCTCATCTCTGACTCACTGTTTCCCTGACTTCTTTAAAATCTCAGCTGGAATCAGACCTCTACAAGAAACCTTCCAAATCCCCTTACTGCTAGTGCCTTCACTGTGCTGAGTATCACTAATTCTCATCTCATGATATAGTTATTATTTGCACATAGTTGTTTGCATCTTGTCTCTCTATTAGACTGTAAGCTCTTTGAGAGGAGAAATGGTTTTTTAAAAGTGTTTATTTGTATCCCTGGCACTTAGAACCATGTATAAATTGTTATTGTTCAGTCATTCAGTTGTGCCTGATTCTTCATGAGCACATGGACTATACTGTCCGTGGGCAAAGACACTGGAGCGGTTTGGCATTTCCTTCTCCAGTGAATTAACAGAAGTTAAATGACTTATTCAGGGTCACACAGCTAATACATGTCTAAGGCTGGATTTGGACTCAGGTCTTCCTGACTCCAGGCCCAGCACTCTATCCACTGAGCCACCTAGCTGCCTTCTATGTATAAATAACATAGCAAATATATATTCATTAAGCACCTACTATGTTACTATATAATAGTGCTTAATAAATGCTTGCTGATTGACTAAGGGCAGAAATGTCAAAATTTACCAGAAAGTCATTGCAAATGTTTAAGTGATATAAAAATATGAGCTGCTTCAGGCAAGTACAATATCTTCACCCAAGGGCCAAGAATAGAAAACAGGTACTCACAAACGATGTTGACTACAGGTTGTTTGGTTGTATGCTGTGAAAAAACTAAGCAAACCAAAACAAAAAACTCTATCTTACTCCATCAGTCAGTGCAAGAGAAGAGTCCCAAAGGAATTGCCAACAGTAGCTATGAATGTATCAGCAATGCAGTATTCACAATGCCTACGGTAACTATAAATATGCTGATATGGTTATTAATCACAAAATGTAACAGGGTCTCTACATAAGAAATATAGCTAGAGCATTCATTTAAATACCAGAAAACTGAGTCCCAAAACCAGAAAGTCAAAGCCAACACAGTAGTTATGAAGTTGGCACATGTAGTTAAAGTAGTAAACACCCACATTCTCAAGCCTTCAAAACAGGACAGGCTACCTCAGGCAAATATCCTCCTCTCCTCATTCATGACAACTGCTCAGCGTCCAGGCAGCTTGCTCCCAGCAGCTCTGGCCCCTCACAGTTCTTGTCCCAGGCAGTCCTCAGCAGGAGAGCTTAGCAGAGATTCTGGCAGGTTCAAAGAAAAAGGAGTTCGCACTGCAACCGCAGCTGCTGCCTCTGCCGCTGCTTCCAGTCAGCACCTCACGGAGACTAGCTTGGTTCCGGGCGTTTTCTTGCTCCACTCCTTCCTGCTACATCAGCAAGTTCAAGGGGCATGAAAGATCTTCAAATCCCAGTATCGTTGCATTTGGCCCCAAGATCTTTCATGTCCTTTACTTAACAAAAATACACTAACAATACATTTCATTCCATAGGTTAATAGGCAACAGAATTTTACAACAATATAAAAAAGATAGCACACAATAAACACAGAAAACAGTATTTTAGCACAAGCTCCCCATCATTCCCCTCCCCCGAACAAATGGGGTCCCAAAATCTTGGGTTAAGGTGCAAAGATCTCTTCTTCCATGGCTACTTGCTGCTGAAATTGGACGTAGAGCTGTCTCTGTCCCAAGGGGACCCATTTGAGAGGTCAGTTCTTTAGCCAGCATTTGGAATGTGCTTGATGCCAGGTCGAGGGGTGACATGTCACAGCTGTGGACAGGGGATAACATCTAGCTTGAGCATCAGGCATCTACAGGTAGAGGGTACCAAGTCTGTGGAAACAAATCTAGCAAACAAAATGAACAGACAAAAAACCAGAAAGAAGCAAGGAGACAATAACCAGAAACAAGGTGGATATAGGATCAGCCACGCTACTGAAGTCCATGAGCCCACTATTGTAGCCTCACTCACTGTAGAAAATATGAGTTAAGGGTACAATTTTATAATCATCTCCTCCAGAATAAACAATAGTTACAGTGTTATCCCTCCCATGTGCTATAATCTCTGCAGCCTTTGGAACATCATATGGCTTCCATTTTACTAATACTTTAGCTTCCAATTTTATTCTATCAGTAGAACCAAATCCTTCAGTTCCTCTGTTAGTTATTTTGGAAGGATGGTCAGTTTTTACAAGTGTTATTGTTTCACAAGGAACAATAATCACTTGAACTATCCTATCATTTTTATAAATCTGTATGAGCCCTTCACCTAAATTGTGGAATGTCACAACAATTTCTCCTTGATAATTGGAATTTATTACTTTCCACCCCTCCAGGATCCTTGGCTTTACAATCTCAATCTAAATGGCCAAGGATCCTAGAACAAATAGAGGCACTATGCTTTGTAATCCTGCCAACTATGCCATAAGTAATGCCAAGCAAAGGCAACTTTCAAGGTTCAGATTACCAGCATAGTAAACCCCATTTATTCAGCAAACATTCACAGAACAGAAAAAATCAAAATACAGTGTAACTTGTTCCTTTAGCAAGCAAGTTCTCAATTCAATCCAGATACTACTCCACCCCTAGACAGTACATTCATTTAGTCAGTCAAAAGTCTCTTCTCAAATGGAAATTAGTCTCCAACCATAAACAAAGTACATTCATTTGGTCAGTCACTCAAAGGCTTCCCACCTCTGAATCTCAAAAGGAGCAGGAGAACACAAAAGGCCATCCACCCTTAAGTTACAAGG